>CAUYQG010017214.1:0-20128 GCA_963574415.1 Tarsius wallacei
GGCTCGGTGGCTCAGCCTGTAATCCCGCGCCTTGGGAGGCTGAGGTGAGTGGATTGCCTGAGCCCGCGGGTTCGAGACCCGCCTGGGCAGGCGAAACCTTATCTCTACAATAAATCAAAAATATTAGCCGGGCGTGGTAGCGCGTGCCTGTAATTCCGGCTACTCGGAAGGCTGAGGCGGAAGGATCGCCGGACCCCAGCAGGTCGAGGCTGCGGTGGCCGGAAGCGGCCACTGCACTCCAGTCTGGGTGATCGAGTGGGACTCCAACTCAAAAAAAAAAAAAAAGAAAGATACAGGCACATACCTTATTTTTTCCTACATGTGCATGCATTATTCATCTGTATGGTTTGGTGGATAAGAACATCTGTTTTGGCGATCATGTTGTATATGGATTTTGGCTCTATGGTTTATATTCTACATGGACTAGGCAAATTATTTAATGTGTGTGACTTTGTAAACCAAATAAAAATAGACCTGCATCATAAGGTCACTGCGTGAGAGTTAAATGAGATAATATATGAAAGGCATGTGGGAGGTGACTAAAATACAGTAAGATCTCAACAAACGTAACAGGACTGTGAGTACAAATGAGAGACGTGTGTGTGTAATCACACACACGCACTTAAAACTTTTGGCATTGATTTACTGAATTTTATTCTCAAAGAGTTGTCATATGTTCACAGTTTATAAGAATACAGGCAGAAAAAAACAACTTAGAAGAACAAGTGGAAAATTTCTGAAATCTCCAGTAGATTTTGACCCAGTTCTTGTTCAATCACTTACAAATCATTTGACTTTGGGCCAGCCGCTGTGTCTTTAACTATTAATGACAGTGGAAATTCCTGTGCTACCTACCTCTTAGAACTGTTGTGACGATCACATACGAAACCATCATGGACATCTGCTGCTCCTGACTGCCTGGCTCCTGCCTGCCTGGCTCCTGCTTTTCTTTAGGGCTGTCACTTTCTCCATCTGCATGTCTCCCACAGATCTGTTGGTCACTGGGATCCTCATGCTTCGAATCTCAGGCTCAGGCATGTGATAGAGGCCTGGTCAAATGCACTACTTCATTTCTGTGCCTTAAGTGATTGGTCCAAGAAATAGGCACCCAAAAAGAATCAGGAATAATCTACCCATGAGTCCAAATACACACCGACTCTGAATGAGAAAAACCCTTCTCCCTCCTGGATCACCATCTGTATGGAGGAAGCGGAGTGGAACTTTTACCACTCTCTTTCCAAGCCACATAAGGGAAGCTTTCTATAATAACAAAGAGTAGGATAACATTTGGGGTAAAAAGAAGCAGATATGTATAAAGAAGACAGAGGAAGTCCAAAGCAAGCACAACATAGCAAAACCACTTTTCCAACCTTGCTGTGGATCTCTAAAGCATTACTGAAATTATTTCTCATTTTCTTGCATCATATATCCACCAAGTCTATGCCTTCACTCATATTGTTATATTATCACTACTTCACCCACCAATTTCAATTTCTAAATCGGTTTTCCTACAGCATTTTCAAGTCTTGTCACCTGGGCTGGAGTTTGGTAGCATGATCATGACTCACTGCAGCCTTGGCCTCTTGGGCTCTGATGATTCTTCTGTCTCAGCCGCCAGAGGAACTGAGACTACAGGCTTGTGCCAACACACCCAGTTAATATTTTTGTTTTTTAAAAATTTTTTTGTGGAGACTAGGTCTTGCTATGTTGCCCAGGCTGATCTGGAATTCCTGGGTTCAAACAACCCTCCCGCATTGGCCTCCCAAAGTGCTAAGATTACAGTTGTGAGCCACAATGCCCAGCCTACATCTGAATTTTTTAATCGATTTGTAAATATAGCAGGGCACAGAGGCTCATGCCTATAATCCCAGCACTCAGGGCAGCAGAGGTGAGAGGATGGCCTGAGCCCAGGGGTTCGAGACCAGCCTGGACAACTTGGCAAGACCTTGTCTCTACAGTAAATTTAAAAACTAGCAGGGCATAGTGGTTCGCCCCAGTAATTCCAGCTACTTGAAGGCTGAGGTAAAAAAATCATTGGAGCCCAGCTGGTCAAGGCTGTGGTAACCATGAGCATACCATTGCAATTCAGCCTGGCCAATAGAGTAAGACTCTGACTCATAAATATAGAAATACATTTGTAAATATATATCCATATACAGAATCACAAGTGTTACAAGATCCCTCCACTGTTTTGAGAATTAAAATCAAAACTCTCCTCAAGAACAGATTTTGCTGCATATACCCTGTTAATACAAAAAGAATTGCACATTGAAAGGGTGTCAAACTTTAAGAAAATCCAATATAAGAAAATATGGATTAAAAAATTCTAAAACATATATATATAAACAGGTTGGGAAGCAATTATTTCCATAGCCAAAAAATAATGTATTCTATTTAATAGATAACTTGCCGCAAGGTTAATTTAAAATTGAGCAGTCAAGGTTCAGGTAAAAGCATGTTTCAATTAAAACTTTCTTTTATTTACAAAAGTTTAGCTCATGCCAGTATTGCACAAAACAGAGCAGCTTCATTTTTTGTGTGTGTCATTGAATCGCTGCTTTTCCAACCCTAATTTACATGATACACATCTTAATAATGAAGGGAGTAAGTAGCAGAAAATACACAGTAGGGAAATCCGAGAAGATTTATTTAAGAGTAAATTAACCAATTTAAAAGTATATTTTCCAAGTATTTGTTGAAAGGACTTTTTTTTGTTTTGTTTTGCTTTTTTGTTTTGTTTTATTTCAATGCTGACAACAACAATGAAAGGCCCTCAAGAGTTAAAATGCATGGTGTCCTTTTTTGTAACGCAGATTTTCAGGGTCTGATGATGGCAGTGATCAAGCCAATAATGTTAATGACAGTAATAATGTTGATGACAGAAGTATTCAAGACTGGCAAAATGAAAAAAAAAATCTTATTTTTAAAATGATCCCTTTTAAATTGTCATTTCCTCCTTTTTCTCCCCTTTCTTTCTCCATTGTCAATCATAGGTAGAGAATCACAAATAATTTCAAACTACATTATGTTCCTTGACACAGGAGCCTGCATCTTAAATCAGCAGTGCTCGACCAAGGTGTCATGACATACTCATTTTTTCTTAATAGCTGCAAACTACTTTAAGATCAGTCTTAGGGTGTGATGTAATTAGATATTAATAGAGAAAATACTAACAAAAAAAGAGATTTTAAATAAACCAGTATATTTGAGGTGTTGCCATGAACAACATCATTCTCACTCATTTGCTTTCAAATGATGCTCTCTTGCAAAAGAAAAAAATGAAAATATAACTAGTATGTTAATTGCACATAAAACCCTGCTATTTTGTCCGTACCACAGTCCTGTGGTGAAAACCTTCGTGCATCCTTATTTTAAATGTCCTATCATTTCATAAACAAGGAAAGATCCTAGCATTAAAGTCTGTCACAATCTAAATCTAACAATATGTTTCTCAGTGGCAGAATTGGCATTAAAATATTTTGTCAAATTCTGGATTCTGAATTTTTGTTTGAAAAATATAGCCACCATAGTAATATGCTAAAAAAATAATATTTTTTAATTGTCATATAAAAGAGAAACAAAACCATTACGCAGGCATTTGCTCATGTATAAATGGGTAATATGAAAACCCAGATTTAAAAAATTTTTCTTTCATCAGAACAATGCATTTAACTGATAATTTTAACATTTTTCCTCTCCAAACTCTTTTTACTATGTCTGTTAACAAAAAGAAAAAGAAGAAGAAGAAGAAACCACAAAGGGCATCCAAGCTTCTAAGAATTTATAAGACCAAAAAGGGAGACATTTGGTTATATTCGTACCTGCAATAGATTGCCAGTCATTTGCAGTGCCCTGAATAAAGAATTGCCGTTTTCAATTCACACTGGGGAGAGAGAGGGGGAAATTCTATAGGTAAAAAGGAAAATGTCACATTCACACAAAACACTAAAAATACAAAGTTGAGTGAGGAAAAAGAAAAGTGATTGGGAAGAAAAGGAGAAACAGGGAAGAGAAGACTGTGGGGGTTGGGGTAAGACTGACAGAACAGTGAGAGTGAATTGAGTTTTTAATTTTAAGAGGAGTAGGAATTAAATTCTCCACCAGAAAAATAAATCAAGGGAACTTTTATAGGGTGACTAATACATTAATAACCTACAGAAAGAGCTGAGCTCTCAGGTGAAGTCAGTTCAAGGACAAAAGGGCAAGCTCCCACTCTCCGAATACTGTCAAGGGATCTTTAATGAATTCATGGCGCAGAGACACAGGATCCGGAATTCTTAGAGATGCTTCCCCGCATCCAGAAAGTCTCTTGTGTACATCTCTGAAAGGCCTTATTATTGACTAATGAGCTTGTCTGAAACACCTATTTGCTTTATTATTTGCAAGCAAACATACAATTATGCCTGAGCTAATTTGAGATTCCAACTTTTCATTTTTAATGCTGCTTAGTTAACGCATAAAACCTTTCACAGTGTTCGTGACAAAAAGGTTACTCTTTCTTCGTTTGTGCCAGTGAGTTTTTCAAAGCAAGCTTCACCGGATGTCATTTTCTCTAGAAACTTTTTTCCCTCCTTCCATTAGTGGAACAGTCTAATTACTGCATAATCAAAAAGAGAAGCACACCCAGCTGCTGGCTTCACCACATCCACACAATGGTGCGGAATGCGTCTTAACAGTCCAGTGAACTGTCAGCCGCAAAAGTAATTGGAAATTGGGGGCTATTTCTTCGTGGACTCATAGTGGGAGTTGTTCTTGTGCTTTGTTAATAGGCAAATCACTCTCAGGAGGTTGGGAGTCTATAGTTAGTTTGTAAAGACCCTTTATAATGTTAAGGGAAAAAAAATTTAAGACGTTGCCTTACTCCCTCCTAAAAAATTTTTTTCAATTACACGTTAAATGACTTGGCATTTGAGGTAATGTTATCTAGTGTTAATTCACCTGTTAGGAAATTGCCTTTCTCTGGAACCTGGGGTTAATAGCGTGCAAAAGACCATTCTTATCAAGGGGTGGGAGAAAGGCGATTAATTTACACTATAAATTAAAACATAGAAAATGGAAAGAAAACAGACTCTGAGTTTGGGCCTCCCTCCTGAAAAGCTATTATGTTTTGTTGTTTTTTCTGTTTTTAATTTGTTATTTTTATCCACTTTTGCAGACCTCTAATCATTCTAGGCAGAACACACAGCATGGATGAAACTATACATGAAAGAATATGCTTCAGGAAGCAAAATTAATTGACATTGCAGGGAACATATTCACAGAGTCCATAGAGTTACAGCTGTGTGGCTTCTATTCACATCACAGTAGAATCATTTGTCTGGTTAATATTTGCAAAAGCACATTTGGAAAGGAAAACTATGAAGTGCTAAGTAGGCTTGTTGACAAGCATTAATCCTTTCTGTCATATTTCACATTTAATAAAAATAGTGATGCTAATAATGATAAAATCCATTTGGACTGCATTCAGAATCCATCACAAAGCAATGTAGGTCAGAGGACAGTTTCCAATAAGTAAACCTGGAAATCATTGATTATGGGCCACTGTGCAGTTCTTTGTGGAGATCAGTTATTATAAACAAAATCACTGGTGAATTGATAGTAAAAAATAAATAACTGAAATTGTTCATTTTCATTTCTGGAGTCAGGGCTTTTGTTCTCTACTTCACCCACTTGTGGCAATGAAAGGTGGTCTTGTCACCTGCAAAATTTTAAATGAGCTTATCTTTCACTTCCCCAACTTATGAGTCCCAGTGTCTTCAGGGTGCCGGGTTAAGTATGTTCCCAGAAGGCCACACTCAGATGTCTCATGTTAGACCAAGTCATTTTCCTTCTCCCTCCTTGTCAGTACTTATTTTTTCCTCTTCCTTTCTTTCATGACTCTGACATAGAAAATCTAGCACAAGAAACTGGTCTCACAACTGCTAGCTGTTGAAATCAACTAAGTAGTATGTGTGATTGATCAAAGTGTCCATCACTTACAAGTAGCCTTGTCATATTACCCAATTTCTTAAACCCCAGTTCCCTTATTTCTAAAACTGGGTTAATAACTCTGCAATGATCTGGAGAAAATACATAGAAAGTTCTTTTTCCAGTGCCTAGCACTTAGTAGATACTAAAAAAGTATTAGATATTGAATTATTATTCTCAGAACGAAGGACAGCATCTATCACATTACTGGGACTAAATCTATGTTTGTTGAATAAAAAAAGACAGATTAGGCCAGATTTCCATCAGTCCCTGAAATATCAGAGCAAGTCATTAATCAAATAGAAATTATTTGGGACGTTAAGATAGCATGCAAGTATCAGCATGGTTTCCAGAAGAACACAGCATTTTATACTGGCTTAGTTTCCTCCTATGATAACATAAAGATTACACAAAGGAGAAATGTGACATGCTTTCACTAAGGCCTTAGTGGTTATCACAAATATTAACACTCAAGGAGACAAGGAATTGTCCTCATTGCTGTTACCTGGGATTATCTGATTTGGAGTTAGTTAAAAATGATTCATTCTTCACTAGACAATTTCATATGGTGGCTCAAATGACTCATTTTTGTTATTCATTCTACTCAGTGTATTTTTTAAAACAATGACCCATTTTAAAAAATATACACTGAAGATGCTAGTTCAGAAATTTCAATGTATCACAAAGTAAGTATTAGAAGACAGAAAACTCGAAATGTCTCTGACAAATAAGTCAAGTTGAAAAAAAAAAAGAAAAATTGCTTTAAAATAGTACAAAATTCGGTGGTTCAAGACTGTAATACCAGAACTTTGAGAGGCCAAGGTGAGGGGATTGCCTGAGCCCACGGGTTCAAGAATAGCCTGGGCAACTTGGCAAGGTGTCATCTCTACAATTAAAAAAAAAATAGCCAGACATGGTAGCACATGCCTGGAATTCTGGTTACTTGTGAGGCTGAGACAGAAGGATCGCCTGAGTCCAACAGGTCAACGTTGGGGTGGCCATGGGCAAGCCACTGCACTCCAGCCTGGGTGATGAGTGAGACTCCAGCTCAAAAAAAAAGTACAAAATTAATGAAAACAATGCAAAACATGTAAAGAAATAAACAAGGAGAAAAAACAGAATAGAAGACAAAAAGGGCCTTTTGGAAAATAGATTTGGACTTGAATAAAACTCACTTTCTAGCTGTATAATTTTACACACATCACTTAGTACTTCTCAACCTCAGCTTTCTTGTCTATTTTATTTATTTGTTTATTTATTTATTTATTTATTTTTTATGTTATTTTAGCTTGGGATCTCACTGTGTCACCCAGGCTGGAGTACAATGGCTCAATTACAGTTCAGCACAGCCTCGACCTCCTGGGTTCAGGCGTTCCTCCAGCCTCAGCCTTCAAAGTAATTGGGACTAGAGGTGCGCACCATCATGCCCAGCTAATTTTTTTACATTTTGTAGAGATGACATCTCACTATGTTGCTCAGGCTGGTCTCAAACTCCTGGGTTTGAGCAATCCTCCTGTGTTGGCCTCGCAAAGTGCCAGGAATATAGGCGTGAGCCACTGTGCTTGGCCCTCAGTTTTCTTGCTTTAAAATGGAAATTATAATATGTCTCTGTAAAATTACGATTAGAATTAGGGTAATATGTATTTCTGCACAGAAAAGCCACTTAGTAAATGGCAGCAGTGGTGGTGTCAGTGGTGGTTGTGGCAACAACAGCAACAGAACAGCAGTAGCAGTAGGAATAGACAGGTCTTTGGGGAGTCATATTTAACTACAGGCTAAATAAAAAGCAACCATTTCATGCTGTAGAAGAAAAGAAACCCCTAGTATTCTGCAATGTATTTTTTTGAGCATGTAATAGAATGGGGGGAAATGGTCAATAAAAATATAGAAAAAAGTTCAATGCTACTAGTGATCAGGGAAATACACATGAAATAATGAGATGCCATTCCGTACCTATAAGACTAACCAAAAATTGTAAAGTATGACAATATCAAACACAAGTGAAGATGTGCAAAGCAGGAGCTGTGGTCGGCACTGTAGAGAGCGATCTGCAACATCCTGTAAAAGAAGTGCAGGTCCTCTGCTGCTCTCCAGTGGTGCTTTCCACCGAAGATGCTGTCATGTCTGGACACTAGGGCACATGTAAAGCATTGCTTATAACAGGGGGGAAAAAAAGAAAGGCCTAAACGTCTCTCCACAGGAGAATGGATATATAAAAATGATGCATTCAATAAATGGAATATGATAGAACATTTAAAATACATGAATCGAAGCTAAACATAAATAAATCTTAAAAACAATGTTGAATTGAAAAAACATATGCTACTGGATGATTTTTTAAAATGCTATTTTGGTTCCAGAAAAGTCCAAAAACTTGAAATGATTCACACTGGATCAAGAATGATAGTTTTTCCTGGGATGGGATTGAGAAAAATAGAATCAGGCAGGAGTATACGTCTATGATATTTAATTTCTTTCAAAAGAATTTGAGGCAAGTAGGACAAATGGACAAGATTTCTTAAACTTGGTACTAAATATGCAGGAAAACCCTTTAATCATATAACACAGACAGATCTCTGGGGTTGAGTCACCACCTTAAAATGAAGTGACTACTCCAGAAAATCACTAAGCTCCTTTCCAGCAGAGAAATTCCATAACTCTGTGAAAAGAAAGACTTATAATGATAGGGCAAGTCAGCAAAGTTGTTCTGTCTATCTTAGAAAGAGGAAATCAGATTTAAGTGGAATACTACAAAGCTCTCAGAACCAGGATAGTATGGTACCTCATAAGTCTAGACATAGAGATCAGGGTAATAGAATCAAGAGTTTGGAAATAAACCTTTACATTTATGGGCAATTGATTTTCAACAAGGGTGCCAAGATCATTCAATGGGGGGAAAAATAGTCTTTTCAACAAATGACACCAGGACAACTGGATGACTATGTAAAAAAGAGTGAAGTTGGGCTGGTATCTCAGTTATACCCAAAAAATTAATTCAAGATAAATCATGTATGAAAACTTCGGTACTAAATGATGAAACTATTAGAAAGAAAATATAGGAGTACATATTTGTAACTTTGGATTTAGACAATGTTTCTTAGAAATTATGCCAAAAGCAAGAGATAGATACCATCTAGAAAGTAAAAAGACAATGCCTTAGAATGGGAGAAAATATTTGTAAATCACATGTCTAACAGACTTGTATCAACAATATAAAATTCTTACAATTCAATAATAAAAAGACATGTACCCAATTTTAAAAATGAACAGAGGATTTGAATGAAAATTTCTCCATATGCAAATGAGCAAAAACACATTAAAATACTCAACATAATTAATCATTAGGAAAATGCAAATTTAAACCACAATGAGATAACACTAGTATGTATATAATAAAAAAACAAAAAGGCTGAGTACAGTTGCTCACTCCTGTAATTCTAGCACTTTGGAAGGCTGAGACAGGAGGACTGCTTGAGCCCAGGAGTTCAAGACCAGCCTGGGCAACATAGACCTCATCTCTAGAAAAAATAAAAATAAAATATATTAGCCAAGCACAGTGGTTGTGCCTGTAATCCCAGCTATTCGGAGGCTGAGGCAAGAGGATCACCTGAGCCCAGGAAGTCGAGTCTGCAGTGAGCCACGATTGTGCCACTGCACTCCAGCCTGGGTGGCAGAGTAGGACCCTGACTCAATAAAATAAAATAAAATAAAATAAAAATAACAAGTGTTGTCAAGGATGTGGAGAAATTGGAAACCTCATGCATTGCTGGTGGGGTTGTAAGCTAGTGAAGCCATTGTAGAAAATAGTTTGGCAGTTCCTCAGAAAGCTAAATACAGCATTATTATGGGACTCAGCAATTTCTCTTTGGGGTATATATTCAACAGAGTTGAAAGCACATGTCCATGAAAACATGCATACACAAATATTCATAGCAGCATTATTCATAATAACCAAAGAATGAGAACAACCTGAATGTCTATCAACTTTTGAATGGATACACAAATGTGGGAATATTAATACAGTGGAGTATTATTCAGCCATAAAAAGAAATAAAGTACTGACACATGCTACAACGTGAGTAAACTTTGAAAACATTATGTTGAGTAAAAGAAGCCAGACACAAAACCTCACTGCTATAGTCTGAACGTTTGTGTCCCCTAAAATTAATATGTTGAAACCTAACTCCGAAGGTGACAATATTAGGAGGTGGGAGCTTTATAAAGTGCTTAGATCATGAGGGCACAGCCCTAATAAATAGGATTACTGTTCTTATAAAAGAGGTCAAAAGAGATCCCTTGTCTCTTCTACCACACACAGCTTGAAATTTTCATGGCCATGCAATAGCTTATAGTTGCAATTTATGAATCCGAAATCAACCCCTCACCAGACACCATATCTGCCAGTGCCTTGCTCTTGTACTTCTCAACCTCCAGAACTATAAGAAATACATTTCTGTTTTTTATAATCTAGCTGTCCAGTGTATGGCATTTTCTTACAGCAGCCCAAATATAGTCAGCCACATATTGTATGATTTTACTTATATAAAATGTCCAGAATAGTCAAAAACACCAGAATGTTTAGTGATACCTGGGGAAAAAGGGAAGGAGGGAATAGAAAGTGACAGCTGATGGGTATGGAGTTTCTTTTTAATGTGATAGAAATGATTTAAAATTAAATAGTGGTGATGCATACACAACTCTTGAGTATTAAAAAGCACTGAATTATATGCTTTAAAAGGGTAAGTGTTATGCTATGTGATTTATATCTCAATGAGCTGTTACTTAAAAATTTAAGAGGTGAAATCTGGGGTTAGGTTTTTTCAAAGAATGACTAGATTATCACAATTATTAGAATTTTCATGGAAAACTCCAAAAAAATATGTGGGATCATTATTTTAGAGGGATTCCAGAAAAGAATATGTTTCAAACTGTCTTGAGGTCTTTAGACTTTTTTTAAATCTGAAGTCATAAGGTTGGTTTATACAATTTTATGAGATTTCTTTCAGCTTTATTGAACAATGAACCTAAGACTTCTGTTACCAAATATTGATTTTTCTTCTGTTTTTCTCTTGGGTTTTGTTTCTAAATACAAAATATATTCTCTTTCTCATCATATTTGAGGAAACTCCTTTGTGGAAATTAAAATTCAATGATGCTATATTCACCTGTCATAATAAGGAAAAAAGTTGTTTCATACCAGTAGATATTACAAAATGACTGAAATTTATCTGCAGCCAAATCCCACAATGTAACTTTCTTAATCCTATTTGATAAGATAACTCAAAAATGCTATATTTCCCTGACTTCTGAAACAGAGGACAGTGAACATACCCACATTTTTCTCAGGAAATGGGGTCAACATTGTGAGTATCCTTTCTCTGCAATGCACTACTGTGTTCTGTCTGGCTCTGCACTGGTCATCTTCTCCCAGGATGTCAACAGACATTTTTGATGTCATTATAAAACATAAGAATTGTTTCACTTCTCTCTATCCCTCCCTAATATTTCCACAGAACAAAATCTTTAGTATTAGCTACTTTTAAGGAGAAATGAAAGGGACCTTTCTATAGATAGAAAATGAAAACAAAATCCAACTGCCCTGCACTGCATCTCAGCTTGACTGACAGGTGGAAGGTTCTTGAGTCCAGTCGTTCTTCCTCTTTGGATAGATGGCATATGGTAGAGTCAGAGTTAAAGAAAGAGTCCTCGTCTTGATTTCAGTCCCAGTTAAAGCTAGCAGATTTAGGACTTTATCTTCTTAAAATGAATATAATGCCACTTTCAGAAGCTCTATTCTGAGACGAGGACCCTTCTCCCGTCTCCTTTCTCTTCTCACTAACATCCTTTTACTAAGAATGGTAAAGGAGGAGGGGGGAGAATTTTAGGTGGTGTGGAGGCACAAGGGAGACAAAAGCAGAGTTGTTACCTTGACTCATTTCTTTCTAAGACGTAAGCAGAAGTCTAGAGGATTAATTATCATAGTATTATTTTCTTAATCTTTCTTAAAAATACAACTTAAATAAATTAGTATATCTTTCTGATTACATCATGTTGACAAAACAGGGTTATTTTTTATTCATGTTGCATTTTTCATCTTTGAACCTTAAATATGAACAAGGTCTTGGCTTTTATTTTTTCTAAAGGAAGAAAAAAAATATCTGCAGGGAAATTTTTCACCAAAACTGGCTGCCATCTCTTTTCTTCCTTTGACTTTCCAACATTTAAGTTTTAGATCATTGCAAACAAAACTTTAATAGCTTTTGCACCAATTTGGGCAGGAAATAATTAGATTGTTAAGTGCTATATAATATTATAACAGATATTTTGAAATTTCAGGGTTCCTACTGACTTATTTCATGGTTCACAGATATGCAATAGGTTTAAGTATACCTGAAGCCTTGTTTCTAAATAACTGGGCTATTATGTTCCACAAATTATTTGGGAAGAACCAATCTAATCTTAGTAAGAAATGTTATTGTGTGTTCCAGATGATAGAGATTTTTTTTTTTTCCAATTAGAATTCATGCATTGGTCCCTGAATGACAGTGTAGAAGAGAGATCCCAGATGACCCTATTAGAAATGTAGCATGAGTAAGAAATAAAAATTGGGTAGATGATTAATATTTTCAAGTAATTTATTGCCACAACCTACTCATCCTAACTGATATATGTTATGAGTTTAAAGATGGAGCAAATCTGCGTGGAAAAGATGTTCAGCTTGAGCAATGTCAGGAATGGTTATTATTTCTTTAAAAAAAAAAGAGAGAGAGAAACATTCTGGACTAGGATATGATATGCAACTTGAATGATATGTATTCACATTAGTAAAGAGAAGAATTAAGAATGTAAAGAATACACGCAAAAAATATTGGAGAATATGACTAACAGTGTGATATAGGTCCAGATCTCACAGAACCTTCTAAATCCAATGCGTTACATAAGAAACATTCACTGCAAGTAACAAACCTATGGAGCAAGCTTAGGCAAAACAGGGGAAATTATTTAAATAAAATGAAGGGGTTTTAAAAAATCCAAATGCAGGAACACTTCCAAGGCTCAGAAAAGGTTAAGCATTAGATCTGGGAAAACTGGTAGAAGTACTTTCACTGACCCTTAACTCTCTCTACTTCTTTCTTTTTCACACTTTTTTCATTCATCTCTCCTTCTCATCCTGCAGACGTGCTTTCTCAGCTTCTGTTTACATTTTGCAGTTTTAGGCATAGACAGGCCATTTCTAGATTCCAATACCGAATACCCAGAGAGATGATTTGCGAATGCTGTTCAGGTCAGATGTCCTGCACCAACCCAATCAGCTGCAGGCCAAGGAGGTCCAATCACATGGTATACACAGAGCTGATCACCCTGTGAATCAAGGGTCTCCCAGAAGGGAGATATCCTCGTAGGCTGAACTGGCCCCCAATAACTATTCACTACAGAAAATGAGTTAATATATAATACCTTACTAAAAAGGAAGAGGTAAATAATATGATAAAACCTGTTGTAGGGAAATTACTCTGATAATATAGTGCAAAATAGGTCAGCATGAAAATAGATCAAGAGGCAAATGCAGGTGAACATGTGACCTAGTAAAATTAACTATCATTTTAAAACAAAAGCCAATACGAAGGTGAATTCAACTAAATCATATCAACACTAATTATCTTTTCTTTGATATTATAGGACCAAAAAAAATGTGGTCAATCTACTTTTTATTCAGTTAAAGGCATATGGAACATAAAAAAGAATATTTTTAATGAAGCCGATCAAGTCACTTCCTCAATTTTAAAGATAAATACACATAGACCTCATAACATTAGTAAATGAAACATTAATACCTTCTATCTGGCCAATAACGGGAATTTCCCCTATCTTAAAATATTTAAATCAGAAGAGTTTGCTGTTTAACTTTTCAAGCTATGAATAATGTATTTTCTCATTTTTTTATTCAGAATTTATATTCTCTTTAGATTCAATCCTTCAAGGAATGATAGTTTGATGAGGTAGAGGCCCCCAGCCTGAGAGTGAGAAGATTGCTCTGCAATTGTAATTCTACTTCTCTTAGTTCTGAGTCCTTGAGCAAAGGACTTAGCCAGGCTGAATCTCTGTTGAGAGATTGATTTTGAAAAAGTATTTAACAAACAGAGTTTTGAACAATACCGGAAAGCATCCGTTGATTCAGGCTGGAACCTCAAAGCAGAGGATTGACAGACGTGTGTCCCCAGATTTATGCCACATTGTAGAACAATGAACTGAATCGAGGAGCACTGGTTCCAACCTGAGGCTGGGTTCCAAGAGAAGAACCCTTGCCCTCTGTGGTTATGTTCCCTCTGTGATGCTCCACATTGAGGATGTCACTGAGTCCAACCATGGACATCAAAGGGTCTGAACTTGAGCGCAGTTTGTTCGGGGGTTGCTGAATGCCATCAGCACTACACAAGGCTGCCATATAGGAAGCTGATCTGTTCATGCCCCAATACTTAATTCTTTACCAATCTAAATAATCTTTCTGTTCTGGGATAATGTCTGTCAACTACCTGTTAGCAAATAGAAAGATTTCCACTCATAATCTATTTAGTCTTTGTTTCCACCACCTAATAATAGGTTTAGCACCAACGTCTTCAAATAAATGTTCTCCCATGAGAACCAAACCAAACCATGACTCCATTTGGCACAACTTCTACTGACATCGCTTATTACATGATCACAAGGTGTTAGTCTTTCCCACTGAACTATGAAACCTGAGTGAAGGTTAATTTGCATTTTTCCTTTTTGTGTCACCTGACCTTTTACAGTGCCCAGAACAGAATATAGTAGATGTTCAATAAATATTTATTGGTAAAGAAAACACAAAATGCTTTCTTATAAAACAAATACCCAGAAGGAAGAAAGGAAGGAAGGAAGGAAGGGAAGCAAAGATTTGAAAAGCAAGCATGCAAATGAGTAATTTGAAACTTAAGTTCCAAGTGGATTTCTACCTGCTCAAAGGCGTGTTTTCTTTAATAAAAAGAAAAATAGAGATAAGTAATACAATGCATCCTTTCTAGCACAGATGCTTTTACTCTTTTTTAGCGAGCACCTATAATCAGAGAGGGTGTGATGCTTTGGAATGATCTTATTTGGGGTACACTCAGTAAAAGTAAAGTGCTCCTTGCGTGCCACCTTCCCGTCTCTTTCTCGGCATTGCCTACAGAGGTGGCAGCCATTTCCTACTCAGCATAATGGATGCCCTCAGACCCCTGGTGAAGCCCAAGATAGTCAAATAAGAGGACCAAGAAGCTCATTTAACACCAGTCAGACCGATATGTCAAGATTAAGCATAACTGGCAGAAACTCAGAAAATAGGCACTGAAAATAGGGAGCATAGAAGATTCAAGGGCCAGATCCTGATGCCCAACAGTGATTACAGGAGCAACAAGAAAACAAAGCACATGGTGCCCAGTGGCTTCCAAAAGTTCCTGGTCCACAATATCAAGGAGTTGGAAGTGCTGCTGATGTACAAGAAATCTTACTGTGCTGAGACTGCTCATGTTTCCTCCAAGAACCGCAGTCATTGTAGAAAGAGCCTAGCTGACCACCTGAGTCACCAATCCTAATGCAAAGCCGCACAGTGAAGAAAATGAATAGACAGCTCTTGTGTATGTTTTGTTTTTGTATGAAACCATAAAAACTTTCCCCCAAAAGTAAAATACTGACTCCAAATGCCTCTGCAGATAGGCAGAGTGAAGTTCATCTCCCACCTTGGCCAAGCTGACACTTTCCTAAAAAAGTGGGATAATGCTAGCACCACAGTGTTGCCTCCAGAAGAGGTGCAAACTCAGCCTCCAGCTGGGCTTCGTCCAGACACCAGGAGAGAGGAGGTGAGAGAGTAGAGTGCCAACCACTCCTGCTTCCTGCTAATTCATTCGGCCTAGATGCCAGGTTTTGGGCATGGATGGTTGGCAAAAAGGGAACAGAGACACAGACCTGCCCTGTTTTGTACTGCCTCTTTCAGTCTCATTACCAGTTTTCCACTTGGCCTCAATGATACCAGTTAGGCTGGGAATAAGGGAAGCACAGTGGTGACTGAGCACCCTATCCAACCATCCTGCATGCTCTCTTGAAGTCTTGTTGCTACCCGGGGAAGATGGAGGTGGAGGCTCAGCCTGCTGTGGGTGTGGCAGAGAGAGGAGCATTGACTCTTCTGCTGGGGTGTGGGGGATGGGACATCAGTTTCCCCACTCAGTCTGACCAAAGCATCAGAGCACTGCTGCTGGTTTCTAAGAGGTAAGGGACAAGTTGAGGGTTTGGGCTGGGGTGAAAGATCAGCTCCCTGCTAGCCCTCCCCTGAAGACCCGATGGGGGTGAGCATAGCTTTCCTGTTCTGTTAAGCCAGACTTTCCCAGTGCTTTGGCTAAGGAAAACAGGCTTTTCTTAGAGATTTTTTTTTTTTTTTTGTCTGTGACTGTTGGTGATTCCAGATTGGGGACTTCTGCAGGGCCCCATCCAGGATATATGGGAACAACAAGGAAATCCAAGGATCTCACTGCACTTGAGCCCTGTGGTTTCTCAAGTCTTAAGGTCTTCAGGCAGTCCACCTCCTTCTTTTCTCTATCCAGAGTATTCTCATATTTGCTTATTCTGATATGACAGAGTTTTTTAACTGGCCTCTATTTTGGCCAGAAATTAAAGTTTGGGGTGTGAATTTTTTTTTTTTTTTTTTTTGAGTCAGGGTCCCACTCTGTCACCCAGGCTGGAGTGCAGTGGTGCCATCATGGCTAACCACAGTCTCAACCTCCTAGGCTCAGAAGATCCTCCTGCCTCAGCCTCTCGAGTAGTTGTACCATGGTATGCATCACCATGCCTGGCTAATTTTTTGATGTTTTATAGAGATGAAGTCTTGCTATGTTGCCTAGGCTGGTCTTGAACTCCTGGGCTCAAGCAATCCTTAGCCCCCTAAAGTACTAGAATTACATGTGTGAGCCACTCTGCCCAGTCTGTGGTGTGATTCTTTCAATCAGACAGGTGAGACAGGTGGGAGCCAGCCCAATCAGCAATCTTCCCAGGCAAAAAGACTTTGGAAAAATGAATGAGTTAAAAATTTCTGTCATTACCACTTGATTTGAAAAGAACCTTCATCCTACTGTCATTCGTGTTCATGTGATTTAATATAACCACCCTTTATTTTCATTCTAATGAGAAAGACATTTCACTAGAACAACTAGACAGATCAATATAAAACACTTTATACTTATGATATGCACATAACAAGATTTTAAAGAATAAATATTTACCTGTTAATCTAATGTTGGGCTTGTCCTCAAATCTGATTCTGAAATCTTCTTTATTTTAATTTTTAAAGAGTACATTTTAATTTTTATTAGAAAAGTAATATATGCTTATTATGGAAAATTTTAAAATATAAAAAAGTTTAAAGAAGAAACTAAAAATATATTTAATCTTACTACTCTCAATATTTTGGGATATTTTTTGTCTACATAGATGCATTAATTGGATTCATATAGCGTGTATGGCTTCAAATCTTGCTTTTTTCATTTAACACTGTCCTGACCATTTTCTTATGTGACTAAAATTATTGGGAAAAAGTATTTTATTGACAGCAAAGTTTGTCATCTTAGGAATAGATCCTAATGCATTTGGATATCTTTTATTGAACATTTAGATTGTTTTCTTTTATTTTTGCTACTATAAATAGTGCTGTAAAGTGCAGTTTTTTGAGTAAATGTTTATATTTCGTTAAGATAGATTTCTTGCCTTCAACCTTTATTTTTAAGGGCAATCCTATCTCATAAAGTTAATGCCAGTATTTTGGTCTGTTCAGTAAACATAGAAAAATAATCAACTTCCTAGTTTTAAACTTCGCAATACACTGTAAAAACATATAAATACATGCAAAGTTATATTGAAAGTGAAAGCTCTGTGTTTCTAGAGTATATTTATATCTTTATTATTAGATGCTTTAATAAAGTTTGTGATTTTCTTTGTTAATCTCCATAATTACTCTGAGTTGGTAATGAGTGGTTTTTACCTGACATATCTGATTTTCCCACTAAAGAAGACTGTGTTTTACTTTGATATAATCAACAATATTTTAGAAATATACCTAAACACATGGTTGTTGTATTTTGATTTTGTGTTTTTTAGTTTTGGGTGGGGTTGTTTTTATTTTTATTTTTTTGCAGTTTTAGGCCTTATGGTGTGGTGAGAAAATACATACCATGTGAATGCTTTAATGGTCTGTAAGAAAAACATTGTTGAACACACCATCTGTTTGAAAACAGCCTTAGGCCGTATGTAAATCAGTGGGATCTTAAAGTATCTTTGGTTTATGAGTCATATGGTTTTTAAAAGAAGTAAACTTGTTATCATTAAAAACACAATAATTAAGCTTTAGTAAAAAGCTTAGGTACAGGAAACATCACAAAAGATGAAAACCAATAGTTTGAATTCAGATGATTTGAGGATGAAAAGAAACCAGGTGTAGGTGAAGTTCTTTTAGTTCCTACAGTTCCTAAAATGTCCAAAGGTAGAAAATAATTCGTATAAAAGAGTTTAAAGATGAAATTGCATTAAATTGCCTTTTCTTACTTTAGAAAATAGACACAATATGGCTCCTTGTAGCAACAGATCTCTTCTGTAATTGAAATGATAAATAAATAGAGCTGGGCAAAACCTGAGGTGGTTTGGAGTTTGAGCTAAGAGTATTGCATTTATACTTTCCAAGTTTCCTTTCTCAACTTGTGACTCTGGGGCTGAAATAATGATCTCTTTTTTTCCCTTTAAAATAAATCTTTCCCTGCTTCTAACTACCAGGGGAATATTATGAAAACATTCAGAACTAACATTACAGAACTAACATAGCTAAAAACCGTCCATCAGCATTGTGAAAAGGCCTATAATCCCAGAGAGAGAAAAACTCCAAACCTTATCAGCAGTGCAGGACTCTTTACTGTTGATCTGAGAAATAGTAAGTTTGGGGTTCTTGGTGCTCATTTAGCAAAAATAAACTTACCAAAAAAAAAAAAAAAAGAAAGGAAGAAAGAAAAGAGAAAGGAAACACACACACACACACTTCCTTGTATTACTCTTCACCTCAGCATCTCATGACCCAGGGAGCTGTCATAGTCTCACTTGATATAAGGGGAAAATGGGAAAGAGTGGGTGGAGAGAATGAGAAACAAAGTAGAAACTTCAAGGTTCTGGTGCTTCATCCTTCTCAGTTCATCCAGAGGAGACTACAGAGGGCAGACACCAGCTTGATTCCACCTGCCTTCTCAGTCAGTGTGGGATTGGGCAGGGAATCTTAAACCGCTCAGGTTAAAACAGCAGATGTCCTAAGAACAATTAGAACAGTGCCCCCTATCTGCCCCCCACTCCCACCACACATAAAATAAGGCCAAATGCCATCATCTTACCCAGAGTTCTCTGGCTCCTCCTGGTATTTAGTTACTTGTGCTGTAGTTTAGAAGTCTACTGCTCATGTCCCTATCACAGCATGCACAACTTTTTTTTTTTGGAGGGGCGTAGTAGTGGTGGTAATTCTTCGTTTCCCTGTATCATCACTTGATTATCAACTCCTTGAATGTATCCTTGGATCCCTAAGACCTTGCAGAGTACCTGTCATGTAACAGGCAGTCAACACTATAACTGCTGAGACTTATTGAGCAACCATGGACTCCCAGGAATTATGTGAAGTAATTTTACATGGATAGCCGGGCTCGGTAGCTCAGCCTGTAATCCCGCGCCTTTGGGAGGCTAAGGTGAGTGGATTGCCTGAGCCTGAGGGTTCAAGACCCGCCTGGGCAACTTGGCGAGACCTCATCTCTACAATAAATCAAAAAATCAGCCGGGCATGGTAGCGCGTGCCTGTAATTCCGGCTACTCGGGAAGCTGAGGCAAAAGGATCGCCGGAGCCCAGCGGATCGAGCCTGGGGTGGCCGGAAGCGGCAACTGCACTCCAGTCTGGGCGACATAGTTATAATCCAACAAAAAAAAAAAAAAAAAAAAAAAAAAAAAATTTTACATGGATAATAAACAGAAGAATTTAAAGGAATCAAGTAACCTGTCCAGGGTTACCAGCTAGTTGGGACAAGTCTAGCCTCAGGAGCCAGGTTTCTGACAGTCAATAATGTCTTCCACACTTGTTGGATGAATACGGGATGCT
>CAUYQG010017215.1:0-59703 GCA_963574415.1 Tarsius wallacei
GGAGGGATAGGGGAAGCAATTAATGGCAGTAAATACCTGTCTGGGGATGTGGGGACACTTCTTACAAACAAGGGTGCCTGAATGAGACATATTTGTGTACCTAACCCTTAAATGTACCCCTCAATATCACAATAAAAAAAAAAAAAAAAAAAAACTTTTAAATGATGGTTGAATGATGAATATCAAATGAATGTTGATGGATCTCACAGCCATACTGACAATGATAAGAACTTAATATTTGAATTTTAGAAATAAAAATAGAATCTTAAGATTAGAAAGGCTCTTGCATGGCATCTATTCCAAACCAACATAAGAATACATACGATAGCATCCCTATGAGTCTTGGTACAAATATTTCTAGTCATGGACCCCTCACTATTTGACAAGATAGCACATTCCAATTTTGAACAACGTCGATGCCCGGAAAGCCATTACTCATATTGAACTCAAGTCCACCTTCCAACCTTCCAACCAGTGGTCCGCATTCCTGTGATTCTTGTGAAATGCAAATATTGTTGTGCATTCTCATCCATCGACCATACCATAATTGAGGAGATCCCCGTCTCTGGACAAATCTGATCTCAGTTTCTCTCAGGATTGAAATGCACACTGCCTTAAAATTCACATCTTTTAAAATATTTTTAGATGTGCTTCATCCTGAGTTGGAAGAGCAACTACTGGTAGGGAGAAAATGAAAGAAGAGACTTGAGATGCACAGACGGTTCAACCTCTCTCTTAGAAGCACATGGTTATACAGAGGGAGATGGTTCTGCACACAAGCAAGGGCAATACATTGTCATAGGTGCACTGAGAGAATCGGAGGCTGCCCTAGGAACCCAGGTGCATGAGGAAGAAGGAGGCAATCAGCAAAGAACTACAAGGTGAGTGGTTTACCAAGTAAATGAGGGGAGGAAGAGAGGCCTGATAATTCAGGAAGATATGAAGTATAGACACTGACAATTAAGTTCGTGAACTTGTCTTAGAAAACCTGCTACACGCCTCATTGCTGAATATCACTTGGGTCACCTTCGAAGTACTCCCCTTGGGAAGCTATGCACTGATGCCAGTGCCCAGTCTACCATCGAAGCAATTTTGGAACTCTTTTGCTGGAATGGCCTATTAGACCTGTTGTCCCTTGATGTCCCGAGTGTCATCAAAATGCCTTCCTTTCAATAATTCCTTTATCTTCCGGTAAAGAAAAAAGCCACTGGGGCCAGATCAGGTGAGTAGGGAGGGTACTCCAATAGTTACTTGTTTCCTGGCTAAAAACTCCCTCACAGACAGGGCTGTGTGAGCTGGTGCACTGTCATGATGCAAAAGCTCCTTTGGGACCATTTTTGCCCACACCTTTCTCATGCCAGGATTTTCAGTTGAGATTTTCCTAACTGTCTCTCCATCAATGTTTATTTGGTCTGATATGCTTCTCGTAGTCAGCCGATGATTTTGACACACAATTTGACACATTTTTGCAATCTTTTTGTCAGTTCTGCTCGTTACTGGCAGTCCTGACCTTTCCTCCTTAGTGACAATTTCTCTCCCCTCAGAAAAATGTTTAATCCATTTGTACACTGTTGTTTTCTTCGTGGCATTATCCCCATAAATTTGGACTAGCATGTGCCTGATTTCACTTCCACTCTTGCCAAGTTTAACAAGAAATTTAATGTTTGCTCGTTGCTCTAATCCAAGCTCTGACATTCTTGCGATGGCACACAACAGCATGTAACTTTTAAACGATGGTTGAATGATGAATGTCGAATGATGATGAATCTCAGAGCCATAACTGACAATGATAAGAAGTTAATATTTGAATTGAATTATACATATAAAAACAGAATCTTAAGATTGGAAAGGATCTGGTGGCTCTTGTGCATCTATTCCAAACCAAAATAAGAATATGTGTAGCTAGGCACAGTGGCTCATGCCTGTATTCTCAGCAGTTTGGGAGGCAGAGACAAGAGGATTGACTGAGCCCAGGGGTTCGAGACCAACCTGAGCAACATGGCGAGACCTTGCCTCTACAATAAATCAAAAAATTAGCTGGGCGTGGTGGTGCACACCTATGGTTCCAGCTACTTGAAAGGCTGAGGCAGAAGGATCACCTGAGCCCAGCAAATCGAGGCTGCGGTGGTCGTGAGTGTGCCACTGCACTCCAACAAGGGTGACAGAGTGAGACTCTTACTCAAAAAAAAAAAAAAAATACATGCAATAGCATCCCTGTGAGTCTTGGTATAAATATTTCTAGTCACTGACACCTCACTATTTGACAAGACAGCACATTCCAATTTTGAACAATTTGATGCCCAGAAAGTTATTACTTATACTGAACTCAAATCCATCTTCCAACCTTCCAACCAACAGCATGAACGCCACTCAGCAAGATACCACCACACATCAACACGAACACAACTGTGAGATATGGATACACCAAGGTTATGAAACCTTACCGAGCTGTTTGTACAGTATTGTCAACATGAGTGCTCAGTGGTGGCAAGTTTGCAAACTTAATTGTCAGACCTCATACTGTGTATTTTAGAATTCAAAGTGATTTGAATCCCATGGGGACGGGGTACAATGAGAGGTGAGCCCGAGAGGTGGGCGGATATCAGAGTCTGTAGACCAAATGACCTTAAGGACCACACATGGATGACACAAGCTCTAACCTTGTTACCAACTTATCCACCGCCTCAAGGAATGCCATTAGCCCCAAAACACTTAGCACAGTCTACGTGTGGTGAACACCCGACCCACCACGACCTTGACTCTTTCCAAGCAGATGATATCGACTGTGTTCTGTAGAAGGCACCTGAGAGCTCAGTGAAGTTGAGTACCTTACCTCAATCAGAACACCCTGAGATGAACACAGGAAAATCAATCTCATCATCTGCAGAGTCCCGGTTCTTCTAAATGTGTCCATTTCCCTTTCACAAATCAGAAGCCATGAGAAAGGAAATGACCAGATCAAGAAAGCACAGCACATCTCATGACTTTAGTGAACAGAAATGAAAGGAATACAGACTTTTGTTGTTGGCAGATTGGTGATGAGAACCCCAGAAGAACATTCTAGTATGTTCAGCTCCCACAAGACATCTGAGGCAAGTGTCTTGTTTTCCCTTTGGGCATTCCTCCCTGTCATTAACCTGGCCAAGCTTCTTTAAAAACCCTAAGTTGGTAGAAGATACCCTGCCCGCACAAATACGCTGCTACAGAACTAGCTCTGGGTAAGGGGAATTGTGGGCACATGGGAATGTATAACACAAATGACTTTAGCAAATCTGAGATGAATAACAGGATGCCATGAACCAAAATCCTTGTGTTCAAATCAGTTTCCCAGGACACTTCATAAATGCACACTTAAGGGAAAAAAAATCAGAGATATTTTAGGCCACTCTCTATATTAAAATAGAGGAATAATCAGAAAAGACAGAACACACTGACAAGTAGGGTGGTTATTAGTTAGTAATTCTTAAGTTACAACTGTTTTTGACAAATAAATGTCTACATTGACATTAATATTTATTCCCCAGAAAAGAAGTCTTGACACTTTTTGTTTCCAAGAAAGGCCTACCCGAGACACAAGCTCATCAGAACAAACTCTGACCTTATGAGTTGGAGGTGGTGAAGAAAACAGGAAACTGAACGCCTGTGTTCTAGGACCATTACTGGAATGGGAATCAGCAAGTCATTGGTGAAATGCGTGATTGGTCAGATGAGGAACTGATGGCACTGTATCCCGCGTTTAAATAGGCAAGGAAGCTGGGCTCAGTGGCTCAGCCTGTCATCCCAGCACTTTGGAAGGCCGAGGCGAGTGGATGGCCTGAGCCCGCGGGTTCGAGACCAGCCCAGGCAACTTGGCGAGACCTCATCTCTACAATAAATTAAAAATTAGCCGGGAGTGGTAGTGCATGCCTGTGGTTCTGGCTACTTGGAAGGCTGAGGAGGAAGGATCGCCAGAAGCCAGCAAGTCAATGCTGGGATGGCCGTGAGCATGCCACTGTACTCCAGCCTGGGCAACGGAGTGAGACTCCAACTCAAAAAAAAAAAAAAATAGACAAGAAGCAGAGCGCTTAGGAAGTGGCAATCAAAGGCAAGAAATTATGCTAATGAAGGAGCATCTGAGCAGAAAAGGGGGGAGCAAAGGTTCCCTTCAATCATTACTTAGGGAGTCGAGGATTAAGGGAGCTTTTGGATGGCTGCACATCCACAGAGCAACTGCAAACTGGAACACAGCTGGAGGTAGCCCTCTGGGCATTCGTTTGCCTGATTAATTTTCCATTAAAGATAGCATAAGCTTCTTCTCATAAGCCGTAGAAAACATCCACTCTTTTTTTCCGGTCATTTTTTTCCCCACTACTCATTAACAAGTCATCTGTCTTCAAGACATCAAACTATGCTGTTGTCCATCTCCTCCCGCCCCCCACGGTCAGGTGATACCACTGCATATCTGAGAGATTAACTGCTCAATGGCCATCATAACAGGGTCTCATTCTAAAGACATGTCTGTAACCTCACGTCACTCTCGTGGCTATGCTAGGTATCATCTACTGGCACTCGGCATCCATTCTCACCTTCTGCTACACTCTTACCCCATCCTGCGTGGCAGGGGCTGGAAGTCTAACAACTACATACCGCAAACTTTCTTACCACTAGGGTCTTGAATGCCATGTAGAATCTGCCAGTAGAGTGTACTCCTTCAAGACTGGGAATGCAGGAAAAGGTGGAGTAAATCTTCCTGTAGCAATGGTGGAAGGTGGCCTCTGTCAAATGTGAGAGTGTGCAGCATTTTCACTGACTAGACACCAGTTTTTCATTTGAAAAGACGGACACTCCCAGCAGCCTCCTGTAGTTATCTGACCTTGAATAGTTACTTAACTCCTCTGTCCCTTGGATTACTCACTTGTAAATAGTAGAATAACAGAATAATAATGGTATCCAGAGCAGGGGTTCCCAAACCCTGGGCCACGATCTGTGACCTGTTAGGAACCAGGCCGCACAGCAGAAGGTGAGTAGCAGGTGAGTGAAGGAAGCTTTATCTGTATTTCCAGCCACTCCCCAACACCTGCATTACCGCCTGAGCTCCACCTCTTGTCAGATCGGCGGTGGCATTTGATTCTCAGAGGGGCGCCAACCCTATTGTGAACTGTGCATTTGAGGGATCTAGGTTGCTGGTCCTGATGAGAATCTAATGCCTGATGATCCGAGGCAGTGATGCTCGTGCTGGGGAGTGGCTGCAGATACAGATGAACATGAGCAAGGAGGTTGGACTACACAGAGACCATCATAAATCAACTGCTTGCAGACTCCTATCAAAACCCTGTCGTTGAGTGGCAGGTGAGTTGATGTAACTCAGTTGCACAGTGGCATCTGGTGGCAGGCTTTACGTCAGACTCTGACACTTATTTTCATCTGTGCGTGGCCTGCCCATTATCTTACTTACCGCTTCCATCTGTGCCTCTATTTTTGTATGGTGAGTTGTGTAGTTATTTAATTATATATCACAATGTAATTGTGACAGAAATAAAGTGCACAATTAATGTTATGCACTTGAATCATCTCGAAACCATCACTCCCCCCCCCACCCCCACCACCACCCTCCTGGTCCATGGGACAACTGGTTTCTGATGCCAAAAATGTTAGGGCCCGCTTGTCCAGAGGGTTGCTTTAAAGACTAAGTGACTATCTGGTAAGAAGATGTCCGCTATCACTGCTTGCTGTGTGTAACCCATTGAGAAGAATGCCTGGCACAGAGGAGGGCTCAGTAAGGGTTGGCTGAGATAATAAGCTGAGACCAACAGGATATGGCTGGCAAATGAAGACATTTGATATCTGAAGACAGAGAACAACTGGGTGGCATGTAACAAATTACTTAACCTCTCTGTGCTTCATGTGTTTAATGTTTTCAATTGAAAATGGAGGATATAGCCGGGCTCGGTGGCTCAGCCTGTAATCCCGCGCCTTTGGGAGGCTGAGGTGAGTGGATTGCCTGAGCCCGCGGGTTCAAGACCCGCCTAGGCAAACGAGAACTCATCTCTACAATAAATCAAAAAATTAGCCGGGCGTGGTAGCGCGCGCCTGTAGTTCCAGCTACTCAGAAGGCTGAGGCGGAAGGATCGCCGGAGCCCAGCAGGTCAAGGCTGCGATGGCCGGGAGCGGCCACTGCACTCTCCAGTCTGGGCGACAAGAGTGAGACTCCAACTCAAAAAAAAAAAAAAAAAAGAAAAAAGAAAATGGAGGATATAATCAAGGTCACAAGATTATTTATTAAATGAGATGATAGGTCAACAACTTTGGAAAGCATCAAGAATTATACAAGGGTTTATTAGTAACCATAAAAAAATGTTAAAAGGAATGCCAGGAAAGAGCCATGACTGGAAAGTGAGAGAATTAGGCAAGCCACCATGGAGGAAAAGGCCTTTGGTCTGGGTTTTAAGGAGTGGGTAGACTTTCTACAGGTAGAGATGGTGTACAGAAGCTTGCCAGTGTGACCTAAGGTACGTAGGAAAGAAACAGAAAGACCAATGTAGAATGGATTATTATTTCTCTAACTTTTTTTCTGGCAGTCATAGCACAGAAGCTTTGAGAAACAGTGCAGAGATGGCCTCCTCAGTGGAATCTCCTAATTGGCTTTCTGCATAGTTAACATCGCTCACAGAGAAAAACGGTTATGGGGGCAGGAGACATTGTAAAGAGAAGGCTCATGGGCATGACCGTGTAGCCCACAGAATTTGAGGTGCATTCCTCTATGTTCAAAGCACAAAAGAGAAAAGAGAGCTTCCCAGTTAGCAGGAAAATGTCACGGTGGCTCAGGTGTTGAATATGATTCTGTTGCCAGGATGAGTCCTGCGTTTTTGTCCACATAAGCATGTCTGACACAGGCACACCACTCACTGAAGAGATGAATGCCCTCATTCTCAACCTCTAAGTAGGAATGACAACAGGCTGAGAGTGGATGACTTCATGAAAAGGAGAATTATAATGATCATGCTGGTTTTGAAAAGCAAACAAGCAAATTGACCCCAGACCCAGGCGCTACTAAGTAAATAAATAAATTCTGAGATGACTCCCAAGGATATCAAAGATGAATCTGCCGCTTTGAAGTTGATGTTCAGGAAAGAAACTCAAGAGCTATTTGGCACAGAGTTCAGCACCTTGAGAGTCACCTCACTTTTATCCCCAGTGGATTTCTGACAATGGATGCCAACTGTCACCCAATTGAAAGTCAAAAGCAGATATTTCCATATCCCTCTAGTTCTTTAATTTGGGGAAGTCAACATTTTCACTCTGAAAGGCTGCCCTGCACACACTGTGTCCAAAAGCTTCTTTATTCCAAGGACACAGAGTTAGAAAGCTCAGTGCCACCAGGGATGAGACACAGTCATCAACCACACTGTTTTGAGAGGGGGCTTAAGCAAATCATAGAACAGTGCTATTTCTTTTGAAAAACATAAGGAGAGAAATATGAGGTCACTTGATCAGCAAGAATGGCACTGCTGGGGTTGCTATTCCCACTGGTACAGTGGAGTGAAAAGCCAGGAGAGCTTCGCTTTTGTTCCTGGTCCAGATGTGGACTGCAACAAGACCGGCTTAACAGCAGCTCATACCGGAAAGCTGACACCTCAGTTCTTCTTATCCTCATCCATGAAGTTCTCCAATTCAACGAAAGCAGTCAAGACCAACTCACGTATGAGAGCTCTACGACGCTGAAGCCTGAGCAAAGGAAGCAGGGCCAATCTGCAGAATAACGTGCCAGCACACTGGATGCCCTTTCCCCTTGCTTGATCGTATGACCAAAGGCCAGGGCGCTGGAGTCAGGGTCCAAACCTCAGTCCAGCCACTCTGAGCATCTGTTACTCTGAGCAAATCATACAACCTCGCCCAGCTTCAATTTCCTCACCATTAATATGAGAAAATAATTGTACATCACCCAAAGATATGAGTGAGAGATTTTAAAATTCAGCAATTGAAGAATTACACACTGTGATGGTCAACTTTAGTAGGTCAACCTGCCTGGGCCATGATGCCCAGATATTTGGCCAAACATTGTTCTGGAAGCTCTGGGAAGGTGTTTTTTAGATGAGATTAACATTTAAATCAGATGACTTTGAGTAAGTAAGACTATCCTTTATAATGGGAGTCAGCCTCATCCAATCAACTGAAGGCGTTACTAGAACAAAGACTGATCTCCCTGAGCCAAAAGGAATTCTGCCAGCAGACTGCCTTTGGACTGAAACTACACATCTTCCTGCGTCTCCAGCCTGCCAGCCAACCCCTACCATCTCATAAGCCAACTCCTTAAAATGTTCTCTCTGTCTCTCAAACAACATACACATCATGTTGTTTCTTTCTTTCTTGAGAACCCTGACAGATACATACGCTATGAAATTTTTCTTTTAAATTGATTGGCAAAAGTGGTTCAAAATAAGAAAGTACCACCTTGAGAAGTTTCAAGAGAAAAATCAATCATTTTAATAGATGCCAAGAAGTCATTTGATAAAATTTAATATGTGTAAGTATTATTTTAGAAAAATAATTTTTAAAACATTTGGATTCTTACTATGGTAAAACAAAATTAAGTCAATCAACTTTAAGTGACCAAACATTAGAAGCACTGACTTTAAAATCCTTACATTATTGTTCGCTAATGTTTGATAAGCTCTAGTCAGTGTAATAAACAGAGAAAAGAAACAAGAGAAAAGATAATTCAAAAACACTGAGATCCACACCTAAGCAACTCAAAGGAAACTTCTAAAACTTAATTAGAAAAGTTCCGTAAGCAACCATATGCAAGAGAAATATATAAAATTAATAGCATTTCTGAATGCTGAAATAATAATAAATATTTTAAGAGACCATGCTCAAGATAAGAAAAATACAAAATATCCACGGATAACAGTTTAGCCAACATGTATTTAGCTCCGAAGAGATACCACAAGAACTCTGCATAATATATATATATATTCATGCTCTTTTAAAGCAAATTACTTAACAATTATCATCTTTATAAACAAATAAGATATTCTCAATAGAAAATGTGATGTTATAATAGTGTCTTTTCATCATGCTAACATATGATGCAATTCCGATAAATAGTCCACCAGCATAGTAGATTAAATTATTTTTGGCAAACAGTCGTTCTCTCTACACTTATCTCCATAGGAGGAGCATACTTCTCACTTATCAGTGTTGAACTTGGCCATGTAACCTGCCTTGATCTCATGGTGGGCAAAGTGTACTTTCCTGCCCCTTCATTTTGGCCTTGGCTTTGGGTGATAGGACGTTAATAGATGTCAGGCCACTAGAGGCTTGCAATGTGCTTTCAAATTGGGCTTAATGCCTGGTTTTGTCTTCACCATGAGAATATGCCCCAGGTGGAACAATGGCCATCAGAGAAGAGAAAAAGGTGAGGCAGACTTGGAACCCAGATGCAACTGTGGAACTAAGCCCAGTTGATCTCAGCCTGGTTGAGCAATTTCCCAGCTGACCTATAGAAACATGAGCAAGAATAAATTCAGTAAATCCTCTACGTATGAACCTTCAAGTTACGAACTTTAATGATGCACACCTGCATTTTTTTTAATGCATTATTTCTCTCCACCACATGTTCGCATAGCCTGTAAAATACATTTAGCACTTTATAGCCTATTGTGCTAGTTGGGTACCTAGGCTAACTTTGTTGAACTTAAAACAAGTTGCACTGACAAACACTCTTGAAATGGAAGTCTCATATGTTGGGGACTTCCTGTCACTGTTATTTAAGCTATTGAGTCTGGGGTGATTTTTTAGGCAACACTGTTATGCAAATAGCAGTCTGATACAACCAAGATTTTCCATTTTACTCAACAAAATGATGAGGAAATTCACACAGCGGTGAATCTATTAAATATATTTTTTTTAACAAGATGAGCAAAGAGGAAGTAGGTCTAATCCCACAAGAGACAGTAATTTAAACACACTATTTACCAAAACATAAGTTGACTAATGAAACAAGAGCGCAAAAAAAGTGAAAAAAGCTACATGTGCCAAAAAATGTGTATACATTTTAAGTTCAATGTTCTTTCAAAAGATGGTGTTAATCAAATGAATGCTGGCATCACCATGCGATAGGAGGACAAAGAAAATGACAGAGGCACGGTTGAGTGAATGTCATACTACACATTGCTGTCGTAATTCAATCCAACTTCAAAAAGTAATACATAGATAACATTTCTTAAATTCTGTATGCATTTTTGGCACCCTATATATATATAGTGTGTGTGTGTGTGTATGTGTTTGCATGCACGTGCGTGCACGCACACGCGCGGTCATGTGTGTGTGTAGCATTTGCCCATTTCCAGCTTTCATTCACATAAGAAATGTGAAAGAGATGTTTTGGGGGGAGGAAGGTGGTCCAATGAACTGAGACCAGTCCTCCTCTTTGTCCCTGAACTTTATAAGTCCTTTCCTAGCAGAAATGTATTGTTTTATGTGGTAGCTATTTTTTTTTTTTTTTTTTTTTTGCTTCGGAGTATCACTCCATCACCCAGGCTGGAGTGCAGTGGCATGCTCACAGCCACCCCCGTGTCAGCCTGCTGGGCTCAGGCAAGCCTTCTGCCTCAGCCCTCCAAGTAGCCGGAACTACAGGCGCATGCTACCACATCCAGCTAATTTTTTGATTTATTGTAGTGATGAGGTCTCACCATGTTGCCTGGGCTGATGTTGAACTCGTGGGCTCAGGCAGTCCTATAACCTAGGCCTCCCAAAGTGCTGAGATTACAGGCTTGAACCACAGCACGCAGCCAGTAGCTATTATTAAAAGAGGCAGTATGGCAGGTAGTTGGGAGCAGAGACGCTGGAGCCAGGATTCGAATCTCAGCTCCTCCACTTAGAGCCTCTGTTTTGTCATGTGTATAATGGGAAAATACCTACACCCTAGAGTCAATATAAGGTTCAAATAAATTAGCTAACGTAAAGCACTTAGAACAGTGTTTGCCACATAGGAAGCACTGTGTGTGTTGGCAAATTATTATCACTATTATTACTATTACCATTATATTATAGTTAACATAGTCTGGGGCATGATGAAAATACGGTCCTGTGAGCTTTGGGAAAGATATCTGAAAAGATAGCTAAGTCTCTTCAATCCGATAGTGAACCTTGTTAGAGTTATTGGCAGAATACAGTGCCATACGGAGCCATCAAAAAGTTATTTATGTTGTACCTTTACTTCCCAGGAGTTGCACAAATAATTTACATTGCAAAACAAGTGGCTTGCATCACAACAGGTGTGAGTAAAGATGAGAAGGATTAGAAAGCTCACCCTGACTTGCACAGGTGTTCTTGGGAGATATTTGAAGAGCTTGTTCTTCCTACCCAGGACAGGAATTATTTCTAGAATACTCACTTTTTTTCTACCAAAACAGTTACTGTATTCAGAGCAGAATATGAAAATTAAGATGTATTCACAACGCATGTGTCTTCCACAGCCCCTCCCTAGGGAGTTGGACTAATACATTTCAAATCTGGTCAATTCACTTCCTTCTGTGGTCTTCCCATCTCAGCCTATGGCAGTTCCAGCCTTCTAGTAGCACAAGTCAAAAACCTAAAGTCACTTCTTTTAATTAACTTTTTATTTTTAGAACATTTTTAGACTTACTGAGAAATTGAGAAGACAGGCTAGTTACCCCATACCTCACACCCAGTTTCCCCTCTTATCTGCATCTTGTATCAGTATGAAACATTGGCTACAATTATAAACCACTGTCCATAAACCACTATTAACAAAAGTCCATGCTTCATGCAGAAGTCCTTATTGTTTACCCGATGTCCTTTTTCTGTCCCAGGAGCCCATCCAGGGCCATGTTATGCTTTCTTGTCACGTCCCCATAGAATCCTCTTGGCTGTGGCCGTTCCTCAGACTTTCCTTGTTTTTGATGACCTTACCGGTTTTGAGGAGTACTGGTCAGGTGTTCTGTAGACTGCCCCTTAGTTCTGATCTGCCTTGGGTTTTTCTCATGATTAGACAGGGGCTGGGGTTTTAGGGTAAAAGGACTCAGAAGTGAAGTGCCACCTTTCTCACACCATACCAAGGGTACACACTAACAACACACTGGTCACTATTCATGTGAACCTCCATCACCTAGCCCAGAGAGTGTTAGTCAGGTTTTCCACCAAAAGGTTTCTAGTGATTCCCCTCTCCCAGGTGTATTCTCTTTACGGAGTCCCTGTGAGCAACCCACATTTAAGGAATGGGAGAATATAGTTAAGTCATCTACAAATGAACCTTCAAGTTGTGAAACTTCAAGTGGCGGACACACGTAAGCATGTCCCATCACATGAGTTAGTTCACATGTTTAGCATACATCATCACGTACACGCATCCTCTACGAGTGGTTGTGCCTTTGTGTACTTTACGGTACTGTATAGAGTACAGCAGTACAGCATCTTTGCCTCAAGCACAGGCTGTCCGGAAGCAAGCGTAAAAGCATCGGTGACATAGTGCTGGTCCTGCTAAGAAGCGCCAAGCAATAACGATGGAAACAAAAGCGAAAATAATCCACAGAGTGAAGGAGAAAAGATGATAGATGTTGTTCATTCTTACAACATGAATCGATCAGCCAAGGACAAGATCACGGAACACGTGAAGTCTTCTGTGCCGATGACATTGACGATAATATCGAGAAGCGTGGAGAAGCGTTGGGGGAGATGGAGAAACGGCCCAGGGTGTGGATGCCGAATCGGCTTCAGCGTTGAGACCTGCTCAGCTTGATGCTGATGCAAGAGAAAGCTAAGAGCCTTTATGGCAACTTGAAGAAACATGGCAAAGAACCAGAGGGCGCATTTTTTTTTTTTTTTGAGTCGGAGTCTCACTGTGTCGCCCAGACTGGAGTGCAGTGGCCGCTCCCCGCCACCGCAGCCTCGACCTGCTGGGCTCCGGCGATACTTCCCCCTCAGCCTTCCGAGTAGCTGGAACTTCAGGCGCGCGCTGCCACGCCCGGCTGATTTTTTTGATTTATTGTAGAGAGGAGGTCTCGCCAAGTTGCCCAGGCGGGTCTCGAGCCCGCGGGCTCAGGCCATCCACTCACCTCGGCCTCCCAAGGCGCGGGATGACAGGCTGAGCCACCGAGCCCGGCTTGGGCGCATCTTTTCATGCCGGCCCTGGCTGGTTTCCTCAGCTCAAGGCCAGAGACAACCTTCACAATAAAAGCGGTGACGCAGCAAGTGCAGGTACAATAGCCGCCCGGGATTTTCTCGAAATGCTTCAAGAAATTAACCAGGGGAGGCCGGGCATGCTGGATCAAGCCTGTCATCCCTGCCCTTTGGGAGGCGGAGGCAAGAGTATTGCCTGAGCTCAGGGGCTCGAGACCAGCCTGGGCAATAGGGCAAGACCTCGTCTATACAAAAAAAAAAAAAAAAAAAAAAAATTAGCCGGGTGTGGTGGTGCATGCCTGTGATTCCAGCTACTCGGAAGGCCGAGGCGGACGGATCTCCTAAGCCCAGCAGGTCAAGGCTGCGGTGGCCATGAGCATGCCACTGCACTCCAGCCTGGCAACAAAGGGAGACTCCAACCAAATACATAAATAAATAAATTACGAGGGGGGACCCAGAAAACCCAGAATTTATTTATGCAAAATTGTGTATTTATTTTTACATGTCCAAACTTGTCACCTTCAAAATCCTCTCCATTTGATGCAATACACCTATTGAGATGCTTTTTCCACTGCTGAAAACAGTGTTTGCACTCGTCAGTTTTCATGCCTTTTAGTGCTTCTGCTGTCTTTTGTTTTACCTCTTCCACATGGGCATAACATTTCCCTTTGAGAATTTCTTCTTCTTATCTGAGGAAACAAAAAGAAGTCGCTCTGGCAAGACTGAGTGAATAGGGAGGGTGGGGCATGGGAGTCTTGTCTTTTGGTCAAAAACTGCTCAACACTCAGAGCGGCGTGGGCAGGTACGTCATCATGGCGAAGAACCCACCACCTGTTTGCCACCACCCGGACACTTCTTCTGCAAACTGTCTCTCACAACAATGCTAGCTGGGTCCACTGATGGCCACGGTCTCCTAGAACACTTGCTTGGCGGGGGAAGCCTGCACGACAAGGGGCCCTCCCTCTAAGAGATTTTTCCAGGTTTTATCGTGTCCCCCTTCAGATTGAAAAAGGCATGCGTTAACGCTTATTGAGCAGGTTTTTAATGAGACAGGACTGTACTGGAAGAGAATGCCAGACTGAAGTCACATCAGCAAGAGGGAAAAGCTGATGTCAGGCTATGAAGCAACAAAGAATAAGTTACTGTTGTTTGGGGGTAATGCTCTGAGTTTGCCATTCAGAGAACCCGAGAGCTTAAAGACATAGTCAAGGGCCCTTTTCCAGGTGTGTGGAAGAGGAATCCCAGAGCTGGGGTTACACAGGCCATTTTCCAGGACTGGTTTTTCCTCCACCTGATCCTAGAGGCAGAGAAACGTTGCTTGGGAAAGGACGCTGCCTTCAACTGTCTTTTGCTGTTCGGCAATGCCCCGAGCCACCACCCATTCATAGACGACTTTCATCCCAACCTCAGAGCAGGGCATCCCTCACCGAGTACTGTGCCGCTCATCCAACCTGTAGACCAGGGAGTCAAGTGACTTTCAAGAAATATTATTGGCATCACACTTGTGGCCAGACAGTAAAGGCGAGTGATGGGTCAGAAACAACCCTGCGGCGATTTTGGAAGGACACCGTCTACGAGGCCATAAAAAACACTGACTTTGCTTGGTGTGAGGTTACGGCAGTCACCATGAGCGGGGTTTGGAGGAACCCCTGTCCACAGTTTGTTCACGATCTTCGTGGATTTGAGAAGGTGGTTGAGGAGTCCAGTGAGGTCTTCAGCAACTCAGTGACCCTCGGCGAGAGCTGGAGCTCGGTCTGCAAGAGGACGACTGCACTGACCCCCTAGCTGTGCAACACAAGGAGCTTACTAACGAGGACCTGATGGAGCTCCCTGAGAAAGGAGGAAGACGAGAGGAAGGAAAACTGCAGAACCGGAGAGACTCACGACACAGGAAACGGCAAGGGGACTTTCTTGATCTGAGGAGGCACCGCTGGTTTTGGAGGCCCAGGACCCGAGTGGAGACTGGCACAAGAAGCTTGCAACCCAAGGCTACCGTGCCATCTACGATGAGGATAAAAGAGCTACTACCGAGACATCACTGAACAGTCTTTTCAAGAATGCGGATGGAACTGAATCCGGCGAGAAGCCAGAAGCTGTGCCACCAACATCAGGTGTGAGTGACACACGGCAGCTGGCCCTCCGTCTCCTGTTGCTGACGATCCTCAGCTCTGCCATCCTCCGCCCCTCCTCCAGGCGGGAACTTTTCCTGCCTGTTCACTTGACGCCAGCCCATGCGCCAGCTGCTATACTGTACTGCTGTACTTTTCAAGGTACTGTAGGATTATGCATGTTTTCTTTATTTTGTGTGTTTGTTCTTTGTATATTATTTGTGTGACGTATATTATAAGCCTATTACAGTATAGTACTATATAGCCAATTGTGTTGTTGGGTACCTGGGCTAACTTTTTTGGACGTACACCCATATTAGACTTATGGACGTGCTCTTAGAATGAAACTCGTTTGTATGTAGGGGACTTACTGTACTTTTTAAAGTATCCCCAACAATATATTTATCTAGATGTCTTAAGCCCTGGTTTGTTTTGTTTTGTTTTTATGATAGTTAAAGCTCCTGAGTGTTTCACAGATGTTGCTTAAAAAATATTTTTTTCTATTAATAAGTGCAATACATGCTTAGTGTAGAAAAATCAGAAAACATGTTTAAATAAGAAAAAAATCACCTGAAGTTTACAACTCAGATCTAGGCCAGTTAATACGTTGAAGTTCCATCTCCAAACCTTCCTTCTGTGCCTACATCCAAAGAGTTGAAATGGTCCTCTGCACCTATCACTCTGCCTTGCTTCCTACCATTTCACATTATGAAAAGTTGTGATGCATTTTTTACACAAAAATGTTTTAGTCTTTACACGCCCAGAGCCCAGTACTGTGCCTGGCATGTAGTGGATTCAGCGGATGGGATCCCATGAACTTCTTCTTCTTCTTCTTCTTATTATTATGATTATCATTATTGAGTTGGAGTCTCACTCTGTCACCCGGGTTGGAGGGCAGTGGCATGCTCACGGCCAGCCCAGCACCAACCCACTGCCTCTGGAGATCCTTCCGATCAGCCTTCCAAGGAGCTGGAACTGCAGGAGCGTGCTACCACACCCAGTCAATTTTTTTAAAAAATTTATTGTAGAGATGAGGTCTTATCAAGTTGCTCGGGCTGTTCTTGAACCCGTGGGCTCAGACAGTCTGCTCACCTCATGGTTCCAAAGTGCTGGGATTACAGGCATGAGCCACTGCAACTGATCCCACCACATTTTACTATCTATGAAAGTGGCAGGTATCTTATAACCTGTGCTGGGTCACAGTTTAGTTGTCAGTGTTTTTCTCACTGGTGTATTCTTTTTTTCTTTTTTTTTTTTTGAGTTGGAGTCTCACTCTGTCTCCCAGGCCAGAGGGCAGTGGCACGCTCACGGCCACCCTGGCATCGATGTGCTGGGCTCCAGCGGTCCTTCTGCCTCAGCCTTCCAAGTAGCCGTAACTACAGGTGCGTGCTACCGGGTCTGGCTAATTTTTTTTTTTTCTAATTTATTGTAGAGACAAGGTCTCGCCAAGTTGCCCGGGCTGGTCTCAAACCCGCGGGCTCAGGCAGTCCACTCGCTCCGGCCTCCCAAAGTGCTGGGATGACAGGCTGAGCCACCACGCCCAGCCAAACTTATTTGATGCATTGACGAACCCTCCCTGAAACCATGGAAAGGAATTTGCTAATCAGGACAATCTCAGGCTCTGCCTTGGCTCACACAGGACAACAAAATTCGTTAGTGTAGAATCGCTGCTTTGGGACCTTACAAAATTAGGTAAGTCCGCAAAACAGGACACACTCTGTAAGAGCTAAAAGACAACACGGCATGTAAAGTGCTTAACACAGTGACTGCCATTTAACCTTACCCCTGAGGGTTTTTAATTAATTAATTGGTTTACTTCCATATACTATATTCAACTATGTTTCAGTGTTATCCGATTTAATTTTTTACTAGAACCTTGCTTTCCAAATATTTTATTTATTTATTTATTTATTTATTGTTGTTGTTGTTGTTTTAGTTGGAGTCTCACTCTGTCGCCCAGGCTGGAGTGCAGTGGCACCTCGTGGCCACCCCAGCATCGACCTGCTGGGCTCCTGCCATCTTTCCGCCCCAACATTCCAAGTGGCCAGAACTACAGGCGCGCACTATCATGCCTGGCTAATATTTTTTATTTATTGTAGAGACGAGGTCTCGTCAAGTTGCCCAGGCGGGTCTCGAACCCACGGGCTCAGGAAACCCACTCGCCCCGGCCTCCCAAAGTGCTGAGATTACAGGCTGAGTCACCGAGCCCGGCCTACTTTATTCATTTTTAATCATTTTTATAGTCTTGTGTTTGACACATGCCACAAACCCTTATCCCAAGTCACTGAAACCTGGTATATTTTAGAACTCAGAATTTTTCAGATTTGAAGAAGACCACAGGGTACATACACAGTATATTATAAAACAGGGTATGGGAAAATGCTCTGTAATCAAACAGTATTATTTTCTGTAGCAAAACGTGACTCATCACAATAGACTGCTTCCCCGTGCGCTCTATAATTCTTAATGGTGCATTTTAAGAATCCCTTGTGTCTAGGTAACGTGACTCCTCTCTAGAGGAGTTTTCAATACTTTTATGCCCACTTTATCATTAGCTGGGGACCAATTTTTGGTCAATTGCTCAGCTGACAGGCTTGCTAAAAAATGCAAGTCATAAAATTCCAACTGTAAGGCCACTAGGGAACAGATCTAGCATCTTGAATTTCCAGGGACAGTTTTGTCTGTTATTCAAAGAGCAAATTTCTTTATAAGCTTCCTTGTCTATCGTCTGTGATCTTTTTCATAATTTTTGCGTTTTGTTGTTTTTCTAGCCTATCCTTTCACTAAAGTAGAGCTTCTAAAAGATCCAGCTTAGGTGGGTATAGATGAGAGCAGTTCTCCCTTGTTGGCTTTTCTGGGCCAGGCCCTACTTCCTGACGTGTAAGGTGGACACTACCTGTTCCCTTCAGTGACTGGCACTGCTAACCCCCCAGGATGCCACATCTTCAGCTTTCTTGCTAACCTCTCTTTGCATTCCTTCTCAGCTTCTGGTACCTGGTGGTTTGCCTCCTTCTTGTCAAGGCCAGCTGGGCATTAGTGCACCCAATTTTATCCTGCATGTCCTGGTGTTACAGCCGGGGGATTGTGAGGTTCTTGCCACGTATCGCCAGACCAGAACTTTCAATTTCATTTCCTTTTAAACCAATAAATCAATAAACTATTTATTAAATATTTGGCAAATGTCTATTAGTCAGATGACTTATACAGATATACCATTTCCCAAGCTTTGAGGACTAACATTTGATATGCGCTACACAGTTATTTTTCAAACAAAATATTCTGTAATGAATATATTTCTTTTGTGACTAAGCCTTTGTAAGGCTACTCTGATAAACGAGAACTCACAATTTTATGCCATCTACTTAGCGATAAATTCTCTTCCAGATGGTGAATACAATTGTTTAATTGAAATGGCTTGAATGTTCACCAATCCTAACAGGAGTGGAATGGATCTCTTAGGTAACATGGTTATTCAGACTTTGTAATTACAGGCTGAAATGTCAACATCCTCGAGGTGGTATTATTCTATTAATAGTCCATCTTTCTCTCTTTGGTGAACCCCACTTTGAACACTTTTAAAGTAAGGTTCCTTGCCGATCCTTAGCGCCTTGTCTGGGACAGGATAAGCACTTATTAATATTTGGTGATTGGCTAATATTCACAGTTAATACAGACTGCCATTTGATGAATGTTTTTCGTGCTAGTCAGTCTGCCAAGCTAAACAAAAACTTTTACCATAGGGCACTTGTTCTACCATGTTTTCAGCCCTCAAAGCAAGGTATTTGTGATAGGTGCACCATTGGCTTGTCGCAAATGAGGTAATTTGATATTTGAATTTCTAAAAGGCTCCTTTCAAGTGTGTTAACATGACAGTTGGCAAATGGGCATTCTTCTACCTAAGGTTCTATAATGAATAAAATTTCCTTGTATCTTCCTGGGGAACCAATTACTACATTAAAACCTATGATAATAATGGATCTTTCATCAATAAAAAATGTGATTTGTAAAGTGAAAATCAATCTATTTTGACTGCTGATGCCTCACAGCAATAGAGAAAATTTCATCTGACAATTATAATAAAACTATATGATTTATCAGTTGAGTAAAACTAGAAATTCAGTTAGTCATCAGTCTTGTCCAGCCATTTTCTGGCTTGGTGACCTTGGGAGACTGTAACCTTCATTTTCCTTCCTCAAGGATAAGCTGGTTCACTGAGCAATGTGTTCCTAACCAGAAAGCAACAGTGTTCACCCCTGGCAGACACCTCACCTGACTGATGGGTGTGACTTGTGCTCAGCCCTCCAACATGTTGGAGAGTCCAGATGAAAAAGACAGCTCATCTTATCCTCTGTTGGTAGCTTGTGTAAGGAAGAGTTATTGAGTGTTTGCTCATGATTGTAGTAAAGTAACTACAACAGATTGGCTAGGACTCTTTTGCTTGCAAGTGACAAAAACACAGTTCAAACCAGAAAAGGTGAAAAAGGAGACATTCATTGGCATACACACCCCAAACCACAGGGGAGGAGAGGCTGGATTCAAGAATTGTTGGGCTCAGGACCTGGAATACTGTCTGAGCCCTCATGTTAGCCTGCAACTCGTTTCTGCTTTTCTCAGCACCTTGGTCTCACTTTCTCCAGAGAGCAAGGCCACTGACATCCAGGGAATCCCATCTCAATAGCTCACCACCAACAAAAACAGGGTCTTTCCCACCAATGTTACCCGGAAACACTGGGAAGGTTTCAGAATGGCTCATCTTGGGCCGCATGCCCACCTCTCAACCAACTGCTTGATCCCCAACCACTAGCCTGACTTTTCTGCCGACACCTGTGGTCAGAAGGAACAGGCCACCAACTCTAACAAGGAGGAGGTAGAGAGTAGACAAGCTCAAGAGGCACTGTCTACACCTGCCTGGCTAATTACACATACAGTAACCACTCTACTATGTAACACAGTATGCATGGATGTAGTCTATGCACGTATTTAAGAAAGTAGAAATCATTCTATGAAAATGTGTGTGGGTATCTATCAGAGGCATGCGTGTATGTATATATTTTCTGTGTATTTGCATATACTGGTTCATACATATGGATGGGTATGGATATTATACATATGCACAAGGGGGACCAAAAAAAAACAACTCTGGATTTGTTTATTTAAAAACTGTGTATTTATTCTTACATGTTTAAACTGCAGTCACCTTCAAAGTACTCTCCGTTTGATACACCTATCAAGATGCTTTTTCCACTGCTCAAGACAGTTTTTGAACTTGTTAATTTTGATGCCTTTTAGTGCTTCTGTTTTTCCTGGGTTTTTGTTGTTGTTGTTGCTGTTATTTGTTTCACTTCTTCCACGTCAGCAAAACGTTCCCCTTTGAGGACTTTTCCATCCAGAAAAAAAAGTCACTCAGGATGAGATCACGTGAATAAGGTGGGTGGGGCACAGGGGTCATGCTGTTTTGGGTCAAAAACTGCTGAACACCCAGTGCAGTGTGGGCAGGTGCGCTTGTAAATCACCCTTCATGAAATGGGCAGACGCACTGAAAGAATCTCCAAAAAGAGAAAAATCACTGAAGCTGAATGCAGTCTCTCACAGCCATGCTAGCTGGTACACTGATGCCAATGAGCTCCTGGAACATTTATCTAGCAGGGGAAGCCTGTACTACATGGGGTCCACTCTCCAAAAAATAATTGTTTTTTTAGGGGTTCCCCCACATATATTAAGGTCTTGCAAATATGTGTGGGGTCCCTCATGACTCCTCATATTACTAGACCATAATTACCCAATGACTGCATTTTCTATTTTCTTCTGCACCCCAGAGTGAGTTTAATTCTAGCCCGATTGACCTACATATTGTTCCGACATGTCTGATTTCCTTCTCGAAAAGTCAGAGGATCACACAGGTCTAGGGCAGTGCCTCAGGGGCCCCTTAGCCATGAAGGACTGTGTTGAGGTCAGGGGTACACAGAAGGAAGCACGATTAGAAGTGACCCCTCTGTTGTCTGCAAGGCAGCAATATCCGGGAAAGAACACGGTAAGACTGAGTAACCAGCCACCCAAAAAGAAGAGCCATAAGATTGGAACTACAGATGAGAAATGCTGCGACCCAGTGTGAAGCAATGGTGACACCAGCGTAGATATCAGGAATACACTGCGACACGTGGTGGGGCGTCCTCTGGCGAAGGGTCCTTGTCTAGGGGCTGAGGGAAAATGCACAGCATATATTCTGAGTTTTGCCTTTTCCCCAGTTCTTCTTTCTCTTCTCCCTCGGCCCCGTCCAAATCCTTCTCCAAAGCCCATGCCTCACCTCCTCCACAAAAGCTTCCCAGAATCACTCCAACCCACAGTGATGATTGTCCCTGCCATGTGGCACTTGATCCTAGATTGCCTTGAGATATGGCCATGGACTGAGAGTGGCCATTGCACAATCAGACTGAGAAACCTAATCATCTCTTCTCCACTCAACAAATACGTGCCCTCATACTTGGGGAAAACTGTAAATTACTGTTAAAATGACAAATCCAATATGCACATGTCAAATAAGCAATCTTTCGTCTACGTTAATGTCGTCGTTTCTTTTTCTGTAACAATTTGAGAATCAAAATTTCTTTTGCTTTACGATTACACAAATGGGAGTGTTCAGATTTTAATTAACAATTAAATTGATCAGTTTTAAACTTCTGGAACGTACATTTGCATATAATTGCTCTCCATATACTTATGTAAAAGCCAAAGACTGTATTCCTAAATATAGAAAGCCTATTCATGCCAGCCTTAGTTACATGTGTACATTTATCTGAATGTGTGGCGTGTGTGCTTTTATTGCCAAGAAAGTCAGTTTTGTTCCTTAATTGTTACTATAACCACAATTTGGGAAGTTCTATTGCAACATCAATATGTTATACACATCTTTAATTAGGCTAGTGCGGCCTGTCTGTCACAGCGATGGATTCTAAATATTCTTATTTAGTCTACTTGAGGCTTGAAAATGTTCTCATTTTTTAAAGAGGCATACTTCAGCCTCATTCAGCTGTGAAGTGCATTAGTATGCAGCCCCACATGCTGGAAGCCCTGCATCTCCATTTAGCCCATCCTTAGGCGGCAGGTGAGAGGGCACGTGTCCTCACTACCAGCAGAACTCTGCCACTCCAGCATGTTAGGGGACAGGTCCCATCAGATCTGAGGGAGACATCTGTCACCCCCACTGGGATCCACAAAGACCGGTCCTTGGCACCCTACTGACCACCAGAGCTGGATTTGCTTATCCGGCACTAAATGCCAATGAGCTCCAAGTTGCTTGCTCTGAGCAATATCTTCACACCAGTTCACATACCACAAAAGACAACACGAAATAGGAAAGCCACAGACAGAACCTAGCCTGAAGTTCATTTCCTTCATTCTCCCCCAAATCCGCAACAATCTCAGCAGGGAGAGAACACAGTGGCCTTGAACCAGGCCCTGGGACATCGTAGTCCTTTATACCTTCTCTACCTGCTGCAACTGATCGTATAAAATGAATAGTCAAAACCCAGGTTAAGGAGAAAACAAGGCTCCTAGGAAATTGCCAAGCACAGATTTTTTCCTTTCTGGAAATACAGATGGGTGACATAGGCCTTTTACCATGTCCAAGGTCAGTGGTAATAATACAGTAACTTGGCCCTAGTGCTATGGGTGGGGTCTCCATATTCAGTTCTGTTAAAAATGGGGGACTGCATTATAGGTAAAATGATAGCATGACCGGGAGGTGGGGGAGCAGGGGAAGGACGGGACCTTTTGCAGAATCTGAATTGCTCCTGGTCCAAGCTTCAGTATGACATCGTGGCGGCTGTCGGCTCAAACGTAAGTGGTGATGAGGAATTCTGTGGCCAGCACAGACTCCCAGAATCGCGGCACTCACCCAGTTACTCGGCCCAACTTTTGCTTCCCTGCCTCTCAAGACTCTTCCCCACCAGAGAAAAGCCCCTTCACTTTTCCTAAGGGTTGAGAGAGGGCAGGATGGCTGGGTGAAGAGCGGGAACTAATCACCGACTGCCTTGTATTCAGACTGTCATCATTACAGCGGAAGGGATATTTTAATCCTTCTAATCAACTCCGCTACAATGGTCGTCACAGTTTCCACAACATGCTCTTTTTGTGGGTCTGAGCCAGAGTGGGGTGGGGGCAGAGCACTCAATTTGAAATACAAGCAAGGCCACATGGTTACCTGTCCTGTGTTCATTTTCCTTTTCCATTTTGTATTTCCCCAGGGAACAGATTATTCAAAAACCAGGTGAATTGATCAGGTGAAGCACAGCTGGAACTGGATATAATTCACAGTGCGTGAGGCCTTCAGGACAGACTATCACAGATTCACAAGACTGCCTATATTTCCAGTTGCACCAGTGCAGAGGGACCAGAACTCATCTATTTTTTAAAGATAACTGAAGAATCAGATTTTGCTTCTCAGCAACTCTGTGCTCCACGGTATCCACCAGATCTCTGACCTGATTCTGCTGCCTCCTACCCCACCTTGCTTCATACAGTAGCGAAGAGATATTCTTTACTATAAATGTTTCGCTCGTAAAATCTATGCCTAGTGACGCAACGTCTAGCCCAGCTGAAGCATCGGGCGATAAAACCGTCATCAACAACGATCATGTTTGCAGATGCCCTAGGTCTGGAGACATTGCTGGCATGCCTGCATGTTTAAAAATAAAAATTATAGGAATCTTAGAGGTGTCTAGAAGGCATATGTAATTTAGGGGAAAGAGTCTTCTGAGAAAACCTTAGGGACCAAGATCTTGAAATTCAAGTGATCGGCTATCAGCTAACTTGGTGATCACCTGACTCAGTGCCTGACCGACTCTACTCAGGAAGAGAACAGAGTGAGTCGGACATCGGAGGGGGTGGTTACCAAAGAAGCATCATCCGAGGGTCACTACATAAGCTCTTTGCCTCAGAACGTTGACTCCATCGCCTGTCATTTTAACTGTATTACTTTGGCTCTTGAAGACTGTCTCCTACTAAATGCAACCGTCTCCAGGAAGGATCGCACCTGAGGCGGTTACTGGTGAAGCCCAGCGCATCACCATTTGGGAGTAAGATGGGGCACAGGCATGGGGGTAGGGGCAGGGCTGTCAGCACAAAGGATGACATCGGTGAGGAGGGCGGTGGAATAGCATCAAGTTTTGCCTTCCTCCCAGCTGAGCCTAGAACTGTTTGAGTTTCAGAGAAACCTGTCATTCTCCGAGTGTTCTAATGTGCTTTCAGCTTCCGTGCCAGATGTTCTGCTGTACGACCTTGTTGCAGTGTGGTGCTTCTCTTTCGACCTCATGGACCAGAACTAGAAGAACAAGCTTTCCAGGCACCTGTTAGTCTTTATGTAAAATGAAATTGCCGATTTCAAATATTTCGAGTTTGTTTTCGATCACTTAATGTCATTCTGCTTCTTTTCCGTTATGCCCTGCTGTTCGGTTACGTGAAGTGTTTTGTGTGCTTCCTGACCCAGAGTAAGTGGTGAATAAACATCCTTTCTGGGGTCAGAACACATTTTTAACTCTTTACATAAAATAGACACACAGGAAAGCACAAAAAAGCATAAGCGTATACTTAACAATTAGACGGTGAACACCTGTGTAACCGCAAACAGGATCGGGTGGTAGTGTCTGGCTGAATTCCCAGAAACCCGCCGTGACCACAACCACCCGCTCCTCTCAGAGACAACAGCTCTTCCCACTTCCACGATGACAACTTCCTCGCCATCTTTTCCTTTTTAGTTCCACCCCCACGTATGTCCCTAAACGGCGCCATTGACTTTTGCCTCTTCCTGTGATCTATAAATGGGACCACGCTGGGGAGGCTCCTTCATCCTCCACAGTGTGACCTACAGCTGCAGTTTGTTCATCGTCATTGCCGCGGGACAGCTTTAATTCATTCTCACACCGGTGGCTATTTGGGTATATTCTAGGCCCTGGCTGCGAGGAACAAGGCTGCTCCATGTACTGCCCATGGCTCCTGGTGCATGGGTTCAAGAGCCCCGCCGGTGTAGATATCGATGACCAAAAATGCTGGGCCACACAGCACACAGATCTTCAACTTCACTTCGTAAAAGAGTGCGGCTGTTTCTTCCAAAGTGGTTTTTTTTCCCCCCATTTATACTCCCATTACTAGTGTTTAAGAAGTTCTGTTGTTCTGCATCCTTACCCACACTTGGTATTGTCAGACTTTTTAGCCTTTGCCAGTGTGGCATTTCGTGCTAGTAATCTCTCTTCCTTTTGCTTTAAAAACTTTGTCACTGTGGTTTAAAACCCTGCATGCTAATGAGATTGAGAACCCCTTTAGAAGTGTATTGTCCTGAATCTAAGGTCTTTACATGCTAAATATAAATTCTGAGAGTCTGGACTTCAGTCTTTTGGTGCTAGTCATCACCGAACACCCCCTGTCATACTGGTAAGTGTGGGGAAATAAGAGAAGCTCAATCAAGCCCATAATCCCAGCATTTTGGGAGGCTGAGGCGGAAGAACTGCCTGTTCGAGACCAGCCTGGGCAACATGGTGAGACCTCGTCTCTACAGTTAAAAAAAAAAAAAATTAGCTGGGGCGTGGTAGTGCGTGCCTATAGTTCTGGCTCCTTGGAAGGCTGAGGCAGAAGGAGCGCCTGAGCCCAGCAGGTCAAGGCTGCGGTGGCTGGGAGCATGCCACTGCACTCTAGCCTGGGCGACACAGTGAGACTCCAACTCCAAAAAAAAAAAAAAAAAAGCTCAATCGTTAAACAGCCATTTGGAGCTGGGAACCTCATGCACTTTGTCCCATTTAATCCTCAAAATAATTTCACTAGGTTGATTTCATTATCCCCATTTTTCAAATAAAGAAATTGAGCCTCAGAGGTGAAAAAATGTACCCCAAAGCAAACAGACTGCTTATGTCACGTAAGAGCCAGAGCTGAAACTCAAACCACGCTTGGATGCCTTCAGATAGCCTAAATTCTCTCTAGTAACCATGGTTTCTCCCGAGAAATGACCTTTGCAAAAGAAAAATAATACTCCATAGCTTTTGGTAAGGTCATGGTATTACAAACCACATCAAAAGGATTTCAAAGGTAGAGAGTTAATATGATAATTAAATGACTGCATCATAAGGTCAGCTTTCCATCCACACTCCAAAGTCCAGTTCATTAATATCTTAACAAATAAAGGGCTCTTTGATAGTTGGTGGGCTTTCCCCCATGAGAGTAATCTGCAAGACACTTTAGTCACCTGCTTCATTTTTAGCCCATGACAGGCACTTGTGAAATGATTAACACCATACAGCTGAGTTATAGAATATTAAGTGACAGAAATAAAAGTAGCACAAGAAGAGAGCGAGACTAACTCTTCTCTAAGAGACACATTTTTATAAACATAATCAATTTATTAGTGCTCTCAAAAAATTCAAGCAATAGACATTTTAAAAATTAATAATTTAAAACCAGTTAAAGGATAAACATCAAGCAAGGCTCCTAAGAATTTATATGTTACTAATGGTATCTTTTTTCCAACTATAAAGGTCTAATAAAAAGCCTACAAATCCTGCAAGTACAAAAACAATTTTCAAAGCATCAAATTAATCAGACGCAATGACTCAGATAGGATATTGCCTTCAAAAGGAAAGAGACCGGGCAAGACTTCAACGTCCCTTCCCAGGGTGCTAAGAATAACTCCCAGGACAGGAGTAGCGTTCTGTGCGTGCATCTTCTCTCCAGTATCTTCACAAAAGGACCTTGTGATGGGATCTGATCCAAAACTCTCTCTGGTCTTGTAGACACACTGGTAGCCTGTACCTCTGTCAAAATAACTTCAAGCAGTCTTGGAGTTTGCATCTCGGGATGTTTACCTCACATTCATCCCACGCCACAGAAACGAACAGTGCAAACAATATTATCATCTACTTCTACACACATCCCACATTTTGTAAGGTTCATTATTTTTTACTTTAGACCAATGTTTGCTTGCAAAACGCCAGCACAGTCTGTGCTTTCTAGTTGTCCGTAAATCTCCATCCCCTCCTGTACTACCAATTGGCTACAAAGATTTAAAGGTCCAGCGATTATAGGATTTCAATGATTTTAACCCCTTTAAATTTGAAAACTCTTTAAATCCCATTATCTCTGCAGCCACTGCGAATTTTAAAATCAGCTTGGCCTTTTCTAGTTCCAGGTCTAAGGATTACAGAGTTTTAAAGAGTATAAATGTTTTTCTGAAGTTCTATAAAGAGCTCTCCCCAACCAGGTGACCCACAGGAAATAAAGCCAGCCAGTTCTCCAGCTGGCAACTGCTGATCAGAGTTTCTAAATGCAAAGATATGTATGTTTTGCCACAAACCACTAGGAAAACAGATAATTGCTTCCTCAACTCCACATGAAGCCAGTGAATCAGAAGATTTCATGTGGAAGGGGTGGCAGATTTTAGACGTTTGTCAGTATTTACTGACAAGAGAGAGAAAACAGAAGATGTTGTCAGATACCCAAAGAAGTTCTCCAGGGCAGAGCCAGTAAGTTCAGTGAGCTGGAAGCCATCTTGTTCCTAAAGAGAAACTGTTACCATGGATACCCTCCAAAGGGTAGGTAACCCTCTGAGGTCTTACCTCTTGCGTCTTCACATTGACGTATCCATAGTGAGTTCGAAGGGGCCGCCTGTATGCGTAAGAGAATGGTATCCACTTTGTACCGGGCTGTCCAAAGCAGTTGAGCAGCAGCGGGAAATTCGCTTCACTTACAAGACGCACAACCAGCAGGAACAGGAACGCTGCGATGAAGCTCACAGCAATCACAGACTTTCGCTGCAAAACATTAAAAAAAGAATGAATGAATGACTTTCAAACAAACACAGTCCCAGACAGAAGTTCCTTCATTTCTCTCTCTTTTCCTTTCATAGGGATTGAAGGAATCCGTCATTTAGGATATTTCACGTGGAGACTGGAAATCATCATCCGGTGCCCAGGTTGCCATGGTGTGCTAGGCAAGCAGAGCAGCTTTCGTGGACTCTTCCGGCCCGTGTCTACCTGTATTCTTTGCAAACTTCTACTGAGTTTGTAGAACCCAAGTCAGACACTTCCAACTACGGGAAGCCTCTCCTCATTGCTCAGTCCCCTCCCCACCACCGTCCTTTCACCCCTAGCCTCCCACCCCAGCAGAGTCAAAGCCCTAGCACGCCCATCCTTTACTTGGAAGGCACTTCTACTGGGGTTTGCACTTTGTTTCACTGCATAATCATTTATGTGATTCTTTCGCCATGTAATTGTGAGTTCCCGAAAAACAGAAATGTTTTTACGGATCTTGGTATCCTAGGTCCTCCACATGATACCACACCACACTACAGACACTCATCAAACACTTGAGTGAAACTGAAGAATGAATCAATGACGAATGAATGAGTTTTTCACATTCTTGTAGACACCACCTCATCATCACTCATTCTTCTGTTTCTGTATCTAGCATCCTCCATGAGCAGGGAGCTATTGACTGCGCAAAAGATTCAAAAGCTAACAACAAGAGGAGACAACATTTCACACTAAGCAGTATAAGAACATTCCCCTAAATGTGTTGCCATGGAACAAAAGCAGGGGAACTGCATCTGCTAGAGGCAGAGAAAGCACAGATGTGTCTGAGACGGACCTTGATAAAATGCATGAGTCCTAATTGGCAGGATGTGTGAACAGAGCTTTCTAGGTAGAGAGAATGGAACAAGGAGACGAGAAAACATGGAGCTATTCCTAGTCACAGAGCAGAGTGCCTTACTGGAACACAAAGAAGGAGAAAAGACTAGAAGCTCAAACACAAATGACAACTTTCTGGTGAACTGCCTCCGACACCAAGCTAACACGCCTCTGCTGAGTCTGCTAGGTACAGGAACGCCAAATGAGAGTTTTTTGTGTTTATTTTGTTCAAGGGGACAGTTATAAGTTATAACCAAACATCCATGCTTACGATGCTTTGGAGCAGGGAGACAGTGAGGCAAGCGGTGGACAGGTTATCCCAATTGGCTAGGACAGAGGTAACGAGGGATGGAAACCAGGGCAGAGGCCGAGGGAATAGCAAGGTGAAAAAGACATGAGACAGACTCCGTGTGGTGGAAGAGTGCTAGACTACTGATGGGTAGAAGCAGCTGACTGTAAATTCCCAACACCTGAGATTTGAGTCCAAGTGACTGCAGGAATACCAGTCATGTCGTGGGAGAACCAGAGTATCAGAGCAGGAACTGATCTAAGGTACCAGTTTTCAGGAACTGGTGGTTTGTTCTTGGTTGTCAAGGAGTCAGGTGGAAGGTCAAGTCCAGAGCAAGAAGACGGAGCAGTGAGAAGGCAGATCTCAAAAACATCTGCCATGAAGTGCAGACAGTGAAACATTCTTTCATGGAGCTGGGCCCTTGACTCTTCAAACTTAAGGAAAGTCACATAACTTTCTGGGAAAGACTGACACGCTTGCTGTGTTTTCAGTTTAGCACTTCCTAGTGGAATTCGCTCTCTTTGCTCCTCACAGAACCAGGGAAGACAAGAACCCTGGAGCCAGACCCACCTCCTCCCTGGGCCCATGGTCACGGGCTCCCCCACGCGGGCAGTGGAACCAATGCCCAGGAGTCAGCAACCCCAGTGGAAGTTCTCGTCCTTCGTCAATCCTGGAATCCGTGAAGGCCCCACCCCTCCATCTGGCCAGCCTAATTTTCCAATCACCCGAGAGTCTCTTGAGCTCTGCCCTCCTCAACACCCCTTATCTCACCACTAACTACCACAGCCTTACCCCACTTAACCTTCTCATCATGAAAAACCATTTTAATTTGCTCCTCTGTGGAATCGTTATGTCCACAACATTGCAATGTGTCAAGGTAACAGCTTAAATGAAGTGATGGATCTTGCGAGTTTAAAGAGACGTGGACCAGAACAGATGGTTAAATAAAAGCAGGGTGGCCAGTCACCCATTAAGTAAACAGGTAGGAAATCTTTTTTTTATTATTATTATTTTAATAGTCATCTGGTAGCTTGTTGCAAAGCAGCAGCTTGCTTTGAAGGCGACCCAGATGAGATGTGTGCTTTTGCCCACTCAGAGCCAGGCACGGCTCTCTGGTTCTCTTGGTTGCCTTCATGGCTGGGGGCCTGGGGACAAAGGCTTGGAGGGCCCTTCTGTGTCCACGGACATACAGCATCCGTGAAAGGCAAATAAATCAACCATTTTGAGAGAAACTTCAAAATGGAACGAAATCACGGTTGTCAAAGCCTGCTCCCTGGCAGTCCACGTCCAGGCCCGTGCTCCGTCAAAGGGAACCAAATAACGAGCTCACAGATGGTGGAGGGAGCGGCTGGAGAGTGGAAGCCGGACCCAACACCCCGGTGCTCCCCCTGGGACCGCACTGAGCAGCAGGCAGAGGTTCAGGGTGGGCCCCTCCACCGCCCGGGTCCAGCCCCATTTCTGTCCACTTCCCGAACCCGATTCTTCACGTTTCTTCATGTTTACAGATCTCATTTAGCGTGAAAGTGTTCTCACAGTGCTGGTATAAAACCATCCCCAAACTACACTAGAAAAGGTGCAATTTCAAGCACATTTTGTGCTCCAGATGAAAAGGACACGGAACCCACTACGGATGCGCCTTCCACTAGAGCGTGACCTTGAACTTAAGCAACGACAATAAAGGCCATATATGAGACACTTAGAAGTCCAAATGCAGTGAGAGAGAGAGAGAGAGAGAGACAGACAGAATGTGTGTGTGTGTGTGTGTGTTTATGGTAGGGACACGGGAGGTAGGGAAGGGAACAGAGTACTGATATACATGATATACAAGAAAGAATTCACACTTCAAGTTACAGTCACTCACTGGGTCTACACTCTGTGTAGAAGTGGCTAGATGCAGAAAAAACAAAAATAAAACTGTAAAGGGCAGACCACACTTCCAAAGGGTCACAACTCGGTGCCGCTGGCTAGTAAACACAAGACTACGATACCGTGTACCAAATGAGATTGGTGGAGGTCTGTGCAGGGTGCTGTGGCAGCCCAGAGGAAGGGTGGGTGGGGGGTTGCGGGAGGAACAATCCAGGGAATTCTTGCCTGGAGTGGTGGTGTTCCAACAGAGCTCAAGACTGGGGGTCTAGCCAAGATGGGAAGGGTATCTCAGGCAGAGAGAACAGCAGTTTGAAAGGCCATAATTTGGTCAGAAATCTTCAAGTCATTTGGCAAGAAGGCTACATAGACTATCTGGTAGGAAATGGTACTAGAGTTCAAATAAAAAAAAAATCCAAATACATTAAATCGATGCAATTATCTGTCCTATCTACCATATATTAGGATAATGGAAGGGTAAATCTATAAAAGTACAATGTCTCATAATTCTAAAATATTCTTCACTTTCCAATCACGTGAAAATGTATCAATCACTTCATTGTATTTGAAATGGGCATTTAACACACCACAATGCCTTGTTTCCAGTGGCTTGACTTACTTCATCAATAAATGGCTTCCATTGGGGGCTTGTTCTAGTAACCGTTTAGGGTCCATCAACACTCAGCAAATTAGAAGACTACTTGCAGACACATGTGTTCTCTGTCTAATGACTTATGTATGGACGTGATCCCTTCCGCCTTCATTAAAGTAGTCAGAACATCCTTTAGCGTCAACCGCCACCAATTAGGTTAGAGAAAACAACAGCAAGTGTGTGCCAGTTTATAATGCATAACACTTGGTTCAACAAATTTTTCATACTGCAAAAACAACAACAACAACAACGAAACAGACATGAATGTGATAAGCAATCATCCCCGTAAGATCAGAAGTGTGACTACTGGATGACACAATGGGTAACAAACACAGAGCACAGTTCCGGGCACCCAAGGGGCACTCAAGAAACAGAAGCTATCGGTGGATACCAGGCAGCTGTTGCGCACTGGGCAGGCCATGTGAAATGCATACGAACTAGAGATATTTTTTTCTCGAATATTCCAAGCAGCTGCAAACTCTTGAGCTATTCAGTATAACTTATCCATACAAGTTCTGAGAGAATGTCACTGTGCCCAAATAGCTCTGATGAATTGCTTTAGGGGACGCTTTCTCCTTCTTTGTTCTTCATTTTGGGCAAGTCTGAAGGGGCCTTTAACAGCTGAGACATTTCGAATTTAATCCCCTCTGCGCTGCAAAAATATGCATCAAAAATGTGGCATTCTGGTTGCTCGCTCTTTAGAGTGGGAATATCATTTATCAGGCTTTATAGCAGGAATGCCTATTTCACAATAAAACCCACAGAGAATACATAACTCAGGGAGAGAACACAACTGCAGAAATTTGGATCTAGCAAACTTGCCAGCTATATTAATATGTGTGTGTTTTTATTCTTTCTACCACAGAATTTGTCTTTAGCCACAGAATAATGTCTTTAACTTTTCATCCAGTCAGTTGCTATTTTTTTGGTGTTTGTTTTCATAAATAATAACCAACAGTATAAAGGTTTATTTTTTGTTTAAATAATATTATTAACTATAGACTAAGTAGTTGCTTACCAGGATAAAATGGCTTTTGTCCATCTGCTGTCATTTACCCAATAATAAATATGAACTGTCAATTGTATTATTCCTATCAGTGCCCAACCACTTTATGTATGGGTGAGTCCCCTGCCCACTGCTGCTTTATGACTTTATCAAATGCTAATTCTTCTGCCCTACAAAAGTTGTGTCGTCAGTATAGCTCTACCTTGTGTCATTAACCAAGTTCCAAATCTGGTTCTCCCCGAATCCAATAAAGCTTCCTGCCACTTGCATAAAGATGAAATAGCAAAGCTCAGGGTATATAAATAAACCCTTCATTTACTTTATCTATTGAATCAACTATCTCTTTGGGTCCTGCTTATTAAACTCTAGTGAACTCTGGGGAAAATCTCACTCATTTGGGGAGGGGGTGAAAGTAAGGAGAGAAGGGTAACACAAAGGGTGAAGAGTCCGTCCATATGGGTTGAGTCCTTTGAGGAGCTTATGAAGGGCAGCCCATAGGCACACAGCTGGTGCTAAAATCACCGACGTCAAGAGGAGAGCAGTGATGTGAATGTCAAAGGAGATCAATATGAGAGAAGGAACAGCATGTCAGGATCCAGGAGGCTAAGGAAGGAGAGTGACATGGTAAAAGATTTTGAAACAGGCTTTGAAGAGGGCAGAAGGAGGGAACTAGGGAGGCAGGCAGGGTTGTGATCACGGAAGTCCTGGATATCGCCCCAAAAGGTCTGGACTTACACTGCGGCATCCAAAGGGTCTAAATGTGGAACTGACAGGCTTGGGTTTGATTTTGGAAAACTCACTCTGGAGGAGGTGTGACCAATGGATGGGGAGGTGGTAAAGACTCTTTCGGGAAAGACAATATCAAGAACAACAATGAACCACTTCATCAGATATCACTAGCAGACAATAAATTATCAGTATGAAAACCAAGCATGGTTACTTTCAGAGATCAACTTTTCTCCTCCTAGTAGGAGAATATAGTCCAGATCATTACCATAGTCTTAGCAAAAGATAGTTTTTTTCCTTTTTTTTTTTTAGTTAGGGTCTCACTCTGTCACCCAGACTGGAGTGCAGTGACATGATCATGACGATCACGGCCCACAGCAGCCTTGACCTCCCAGATTCAGGCGATCCTTCCACCTCAGCATCCCGAGTAGCTGGGATGACAGGAGTGCGCCACCAGCCATGGCTAATTTTTTGATTTTTTTTGTAGAGACAAGATTTTGCTATCTTGCCCAGGCTGGTCTCAAACTCCTGGGCCCAAGCAATCCTCCCACCTTGGCCTACCAAAGTGCTGGGAGTACAGATGTGAGCCACTGTGCCCAGCCAAAAAAATAACATTTAACAAGTGTTATCAGTCAGATAAGTACTTGTAAAATCTCAAATTTCCAGACAAAGAAACAGAAGCATAGTGAGGTTAAGTGACTTGCTCAAAGTCACAGATCAAGGAGGTGGTACAAACAGGACTTGAACTCGGATATTTTGCCCCCAGAGCCTGTGTGTGAATTCACTAAGTTGCTCATCACAGAGTGTGTTAATTAACTGAGTTGTTCATTGTTACTCATGCCAACGGGAAGCACTCTTATAGAACTGGTTCAGAAATTTTAAGACTGGTAGTAGCCCTGAGTACATATTGTTCTGTGGTCTGTCATAAACAAAATACCTAATTCATATGGAAAATTAAGAGGATGATGTGAAGCATGGTAATTACATTTACTTTGAAATCAGCAATTTGTGGGCAAATTTAATTCATTTATCCTAAATCTGGCTTTATTCCCAGTATTAAAAAGACAACTAGAGTGTACACTTGGTTAGCACTCAGGGAAATTAAAGCATTATTCTTCCACTTCTGCTAGAAAACACTAGGTACCCTTTGTCAGTCAATGGCATGGACCCTTATTGTAGGTAGTTTGTAGAAACCAACATGGTTGGATGGGTATGTCTTCCTCTCTAAGCTCCACAATCCCATGGTCTTTTTATTCAACGAACACATGACTAACAGCAAAATGTTGGTAGTTTTGTTTTTTTTAAAAAGTTTAAAAGTAATGGAACAGTTTCAACATGGTAAACTAAGGATTTAGAGCACATGTCAAGATGTCACCTTTGGACACGGAGATAGTCAGTGAGAATTACAAATCCAACAAACAAAACCCAAGGCAGCAGAGTGCTCATGGGTACCACTGTCGTAAATTCTTCTGTGCAAAAAGCCAGTCCTAGAGAAAAATTGCTGGGGGACAAAATTTCCTGAGGGACTTTCTTCCCAAAGGAGATTGTCTTTGGCTGCAAACATTGAAACTTTCCAGTTAGCACGAGCATGATGAGTTTATCAGATGACATGATAAGAGGTCACACTAAACTTTCTAATACCTATTTTAAAATCACAATAAAAAGTCTTGATATTTTTACGATGGCTGCACATTTTCTGGGGGAGTGGATTTCGGTTTTCCTGGCCTGACTGGATTTTTAAACTACCACAATGTCACATTAAAACAATCACGGCTGAACTCACTGGGTTTGTTTCGTTTTGTAAAATTATTTCCTAAGAACAGTTTTTCTCATTCTGCCTCTTTATCGTCTTGTCTCAGTACATGTCTTTAATAGCAGAAAGAAATCAAAGATTTTCCACAAGACAGAGCTGAAGATTGACACAAGCGGAATGAAGAGCCCAGAAAGCAAAGTCTCTGAGTGTGGCTAGATAGATGGACACACAGAAGTTTGATCCAGAGGGTTAGTCCCGAGACCCTCAGAGCCTGGGGCAGATGGCCCCAAGGTTGCCTTTTTGTGTGATCAAATCCTAGCCCTCAAGGGAAGAAACGTATGTGCCTCAGTCCACCCCCATCCTCCCTTATATCGTCTTCCCATGTCCCTGGCGTTCTGTTGAGACGAGAGGTGCTGACCGACCAGGGACAGCGAAGGTAATCAGGTCAACAGACCGGGTGCTTCTGTTTGAGTTCTCAGTTACCTGACAGTCTTTGTGGGTCTTATTTGGCGTCTGTGAACTTCTACTTGTCACTTTTTTCACTCTTAAAAGAGATGAGTTTGTCTCTTAGAACCCAATTTGTACTTCCAGGGTGTTCAGGACCCAGAAGTGGACCATAAGTGGGAGTCCTGGTACCGTGAGGCAGGAGTCCTGTCCAGAGACATCCTGATGATGGAACTGACTGCGATGAGGACAATGATGACACAGCTGGGACCTCTTGTTTTTCTACGAATCGACTTGACCTGACATTATACAGCAGACACTTCTCAGGCACATTCACACCTGCCACCTCACCCGGCTCTTGCTAGAACGGTGGAAGAAGGGATGTTTGTGACTGACAGCGGTGGGAAACTATGGGGGACGAGGGGGAGGGTGATGGGATTAATGGTAGTCAATATCTGTCTGGGGATGGGGAGACGCTTCTTATCAACAAGGGTGCCTGAACGAAGCATATTTGTATACCTAACCCTTAACTGTACCCCACAATATCATAATAAAAAATATTGAATAATAAAAAAAAAAGTCTCCTCTCCCATCTCTCCCCTTCCTGTCCTCCACGGCTCAAGCTGGACTCCTTATCATTCTCCAAAATCCCTGTGCCCCCCAGTTCCTGCTACCTTGTTCACACTGCTCCTCCCCGCCCCCCTCCCCGTGTTCTATATCCCCATCTCTACAAGTTCAAAGGTAACTCGGCTCAAAGAGTGTATCCGCCCTAAAGCCCTCTTTATTTCTCCTTGACTTCCAGTCTATGGATGAGGGTGGGAAGAGGTGATTGGAGAAGGAAGACAGAGGAGAGAGGGAGGGAGGGAGAGAGAGAGGGAGGGACAATTCCCCTTTAATTTAGTCTCTGAAAATTCCTTTAAGATGTGAACAAAGTCTGAAAAATCTCTCTTATAGGCAGCACCGAGTGCAGTCTTGAAGTTAAAAGGTATTCAGTTAGTATTTGTGAAATAAATGAAATAATGAGAGGAAAAAGGAAGGACAGAGGAATTCAATGTTATTCCCTTCTAAGTATAAATTCTAAATCATCTGAAAAGTTTCACATTAGGATTATTAGAAAAAAATATGCTTTTTGTGATGGGAAAAACAGAAATTATTCTCTTCCTCTTAATTCATCTCACTCGGAGATTCAGTGTGGATTCAAAGTGATCGTGGTGGGGCTTGGGAGAGGAGGTTTAGGATGGGAAACAAAGGGCAGTGAGGAAAATGCAAGCATTTGTTTACCTGGACTTTTCCCTAAGAAATTGCTCGGAAGTTCCTGATGGAACTTGTAAATCTGCATGACAGTAAACTAGTACACCTGCTTGGAGTAGCGGATAACGAAAAGGCCTGCAAGAATTCATATTTGTTAGAGAACCAACTCTTGTGTGAGACTGATAACACAACGCTAGATTCCATACCAAGGAATGAGAACTTGATAGCCATGTCCTTCTAATAAGGACAGTGACCCAGTCTCTGAGGGAACGGGACTTGCCACAGTTTGCCATGTGCTCAGCACCTATCAGGTATCATGCCAAATACGCTACAGAGATGAGAGCGAATCCTCACCAGGAGTATACCTGTAGACTCAGGGTGGTCCAGTTATACTAAACGAGTCAGTACACACAACCGTGGGCATACTGCTTGACCTCTTTGTGCCTCCGATTTCTTACCTGAAACGGAGGTAAGTAAAAGTACCTACCACTACAATGAATAAAGGTTTAAATGAGTTACTACATATAAAAAGCCTTGGAGCAAAGGCCTGTCCAAAGGGAAGCACTAAGGAAATGTTAGCTTTCATTGTGACGGAATTTCATCAGCCACAGGACGTCATCAGTTGTTAATGACACTGCTACCCTAAGTAGAAAAAGAAAGAAAAATAAGATAGGGAGTCTAATAAAAGACCTTCGCAAAATGCTAAAATACCAAACAGCTATTCGCTTAGAGTTAGAATCTTCCAGAAATAAAGCTGTCATTCAGAAAGGCACAGCAAGAAGAAAGAGAAAGAAAAAATCATCTTCTTTGAGAATTTGAACCACAAGCAGGTACTCATGCAAGTTTCTGATACAAGTTCATACTACCAGCGTGATTTAAAGAAAAAAGAAAAGAAAAAACTTCAGCAAATCATTTAGTTTAAACTGGTCTCAGGTTGGTAGTGTCCCTAGGTGACCATCTGAAATAACACCAGTCCTCTCTGGACAAATTTAACTTCGCTGTAGGCTGATAGTGACCGTAAGGTAGTATGAAGTGTAGGTATTGTCAGACGTGCAAAAGTATGGGAAAAAAAATTCTAAATCAATAAAATACGATGGTATCATTGTTGTGGCTGTGGTCACCCCATCACCACCATCATCACCCTAGGGAACAGAGTCGGGAATGGTACGTGGACTATTTTAAACATTTATCCCTCATCCTACACTCCTAAGGGGGTATAACCAGAAGTCCATAAGGAGAGGGTGATGAAGGGTTCTGCGTCTGCCCAAGACATTGAAATTTACCAATGTAAAGCGCGCTTGGGGTCTTTTTCTTCTCGTCAAGATTGTGCCCATAAAAAAACGACCCTTCTTTTCTCGGACACGGTTTCCATTATACTGCTCATATTCCACGCCCTCCCCATGCAGAGAGATCAACCGTGGCGCCTCCCAGCATCTAAGGATTACATGCTGTCCTCTCGCAGGTCAAAGTTGAGTCTCGGCAGAGTAACACATACATATTAAACAGTCTTGCTGAAACACAAGCAGAGTTTTGCCAGAGCACGGGTCTCATGGTGATAATGAATAATATGGTGCCAAGAACACTTGAATTTCTAAGTAGGACGGTTTTCCTATCAATTCTAAATTTAATATTGCATTGACAGTAATTTGAATCGCCAGTACAACGTAAAGCATATTCGTTTATTACGGACAGAATCCTCTGCTAGAATCGCAAAGGCAGAAAGCTCTTTCTGCCAAGCAGGAGCCTAAAAGCACCGTTATCAGGGAGTCTGATTTTTCATCACCACCAGACCACTCAGCGCCATGCTTCCAACAGCTGACTAGCCATCCCAATCCAGATACCCCAGACGCCACGCCGTTACAAAAGTTAAATAATGAGATAACAAAGGAAAGGCCTGGCTTAGTGCCCAGTACACAACAGGCCACCGGTGAACAATAATTTCCTTTTTTCTCTCTACACCAGGTTCCTTACACGAGCTAGGCTTTCTTCATGGAATGTCTTCTTCATTCCTTTCCTTCCTCATTCTCTTTAAGGAAAACGACCTATTCCTCAAGGCCAAATTCAAATGTCTTCTCCTCTGTGAAACTGTCCTGCTTCTCCAGGAAGATCTTAAAGCCCTTTGTTCTGAAGGAAGCACATTTCACAGCATGTAGCAATTACGTGATCACCCATCAACATCCCTCATTCAACCAAATTCAGCAAATATATAGCATACCATGCCCCAGCTTCTCCCCCAAGACAGACACTGCTAATCAATCACAGCACCATTTCCCCAAGTCATTACTCAACTTCAGAATCCTTTCAACAGGATGTTCCAGGCAGTTATGGTACTAACCAATTTACCACTTCGCACTAAACAAGCAGCAGCATTAGGCCAGAGGCTATACTAGATAAGTCTGTAACCTCTGTGATCACAAGTCCAATTGTTAATGGCTCTGGGCCTCAGTGTTCTTATCTGTATGTCCGTTGGTTAGGACCCCTGCTGGCTCCCAGGTTTAATGACTATGAAGATAACCCAGGGATCACGATTGGCCAGAGCCGGTGTTACTACCAAAAAAAGATTGCAATATAGCTTGCACACGGCTCCCACTCTGGGTTCACACCCATTTCTTATCACAGATTTAGGCATGCCTTTGGACACTCAAAAATTGAAGCTGGTGTCTATGTAATTGAAATATAAATGGAGTGACAATTTGTGATCTTTCAACTTGGCAGATAGCAGCTGCCACTTACCAAAGCCTACCTGATTGCAGCTATTTTGCACCTGCTGAGAAAAAGTTCGCAGCAAAAAGAGTACTCCCTTTTTTTAACCCTTGGCTGAAAGCAAGCCTCCATATTTTTTAAATCCGATTGTGCAGAATAGATCAGGTTCAGTCTCCCCATACACAGAGGGACACTGATAGGTTAAAACACACAGTCAAAGGACTTCCACTAAGCCCTGGCACTCACTAGGGGAATTTTAAATGTCCACTGAGTATGTTTACTGAAAACCTGAAATATTTTTGCAAATGATGCTAAACCAAAGCAAAGAGGGACTGATCTTTTTTATTCTAGGCATATTTCCTAAAACAAGGGGAAAAAGTCTTGTCTATATCTTACATATGACTGTGTAAAGATAAAATTTTCTCTGGAGATTATTTGTTGCTTCCATAAGCCAAATATTCAGATTTATTCCGTAAGCATTGTCATAAAAATATGCACAAAGCTAGTGTACAGGGAAAGAATTACCAATAAAGCTGTGAATAAACAAATTCCTCCAAATTTAGAAAACAGACTCCATTGGCGGGAGTAAGTTTGTTATAGATCCTGATTTTTTTTTTTTTTTTTTTTTTGAGTTGGAGCCTCACTCTGTCGCCCAGACTGGAGTGCAGTGGCTGCTCCTGGCCACCGCAGCCTCGACCTGCTGGGCTCTGGCGATCCTTCCGCCTCAGCCTTCCAAGTAGCTGGAATTACAGGCGGGCGCTACCACGCCCGGCTAATTTTTTGATTTATTGTAGAGATGAGGTCTCGCTTGCCCAGGCGGGTCTCGAACCCGCCGGCTCAGGCAATCCACTCACCTCAGCCACCCAAGGCGCAGGATTACAGGCTGAGTCACCGAGCCCAGCTGATCCTGATATTTTAATGGAAACTACTGCTCTGGTGCCCAAGTGTGGTCCTAACCTTGGTGGATATTCCTCATCTGCAGAATTAGGACAAGTTTCACAAATCCCCAAACAGCTTAACCCTTGGCACCTGGGATCACTTTTTTTTTTTTTTTTTTAGTAGGAATGTTACTCTCTCGCTCAGGCTGAAGTGCAGTGGCAGACTTATGGCCACCACAGCCTCAACCTGCTGGGCCCAGGTGATCCTTCCACCTCAGCCTTTCAAGTAGCTGGACCACAGGTGTGCACCACCACGCCCCACTAATATTTTTGGATTTATTGTAGAGTCGAGGTCTTGCCAAGTTGCCCAGGCAGGTCTTGAACTCCTGAGCTCAGGCAATCCTCTCACCTCAGCCTTCTAAAGTGCTGGAAGTATAGGCGTAAGCCACTGCACCTGACACATATCTTCTCTAAATTGTTGTGATGACCTACTGGACTGTGAGCTCTTGAAGATCAGAGCTTTATCTATTTTGTTCACTGATGCTTCCCCGTCGGCAAAAGTAGCCAAGCCAAAAGCCTCACATACACAAACCTAGAAAACACAGGAGCACCTTGGTGTTGTGTAGGCTGCAGTGAGGGCTGCCCAATTTGCTGTCACCACAGATCTACTGCCCTCGGGCAGCGAGGAGACAAAGGCCACCTCCACACCCTCGTGTCTTCAGCACTGAGCCATCAACTCACAAGAGAATGCTCAGAAATCACATACTTTATGTTCGCTTAAATACGGTGTTTGCCGCATTTGTTAGGTAATTTTTCAAAGCGTGAAGTTAGACCCATAATCTTAGCATATTTTGACATTTTTATGCATTTTATTTTTAGGTGATATTCTGCAAATCGGGCTTTGCTTCTGATTTTGACAAAGCCTTTTCTTCCTGAGCAAAATAGATGAGCAGTTCAGCAAGGCAGGGCAGCTTTTATCTGCAAAAAAATCTGCCTTTCAGCAGAGCAGACAATACGAGTAAGACGGAGGCAAACACGCGCGATGTCTCCCATGTGTGAATTGTGCAAGTGGCAAGACAGTTTATTCCCGTGTGGTGCTGATAGCAGGTCCCGAAAACTTCTGAATACATCACTTTTATGGCCTTTTCTATTGAATTACTGTGAAAGAAAAAATACTTTTGTGAGAATCCAAAATCAAAATACCTTGGCGCTTTTAGCACCCACCTCCAGGACAGAAAGAAAAGCTTAAGAAAACAAATAATCCTGCTAAGGGATACCAGACACCACTCCCACTGAGACAGGCACCTCCACGGAAAGGGAGGCATCATCAAATATTGATGCTGACGTTCACGGAAGAGCTGCAGGTGTTTCGTTTGGGTTCTGGCGCTCTTGGCCTTGTCCCCGCCGCTTTAGAACTTGCTGGCTATGGACAGAATCTGCCCCAGGACGCTGTGGCCTACAGCATTTCAACACTGCATGCTCCTTCTGGGGATCTGGCTTACGATGCTTCCTAACAGTCTGTTTGACTAGACATCTCACCTCTCCATTACCCATCAGTGGTAAGGATCCTTGTTCAATATATTATTTATTGGTCCGGGGGGTAGATTTTTAATAGATTTCCTCTTCTTTTTGTGCAACCAAGAATTCCACAAACCAAGATATGTTGTCCCGAGCTCTGTAATACCCAGCTTGTCATTTCCTATTCAGGTGAGAGGAAGTTGTCCATATGGCACGGTAAGGTCCAAGCGTCTTAACGTGCTATAAAAGTCCCTCCGTGATCTTGCCTCTGACTGTTCATCTAGCCTCATCTCTCAGCCTCCCCAAACTTACACTCCATACTTCAGCCATAGGAAGCACCTTGTGGCTCTTGGCAAGCTCCATGCTTTTTTATTGCCTCATACGCACACTGGTGTCTTTTTTTCTTACGACATCTATGTTTTAGGAAAAAAATCACCTGTCTTTAAGCCCTAAAAAACTTTACGTCTCCTTTTACTGTTTCCCTGACCATTCTACTGTTTCATCAAGAAGTTAGTTCCAAGATTCTTGAGTTTATAGCCAGATAGACAGGTAAGCGGATAGATGAGATAGATAGATGATAGATAAGATTAAGTAGACATAAATATAAAACAAATAGATATTGTACACAATATAGATATAACATATATAATGGTCACACTATAATTATAATACCATTAGTTGTGCTCCTACTATGTTTATAGAATTGTGCAAGGCCCTTTACACACACCATATCTAATCTTTACAACTACAATACATGCAAATACCCTTATTTCAATTTTATAGCTGGCAAAACTGTTGGTTAAAAAGGATGAATTAATTGCCCAGGATAACAGCTAGTAAATGATAGTGTAAAGATTCACACCAGACTTGTCTAAAAAGCTTCTCATCTTTACATTACACTTCAAGGATGTCTTATTCTATTTTATCTAGTTATGCATCCTTATGTATACTAAATATGTATCCTATGTTTAATCAGTCAAGTTTTTGTTTATTCTCCCATAAAGTATGAAGAAAAGAACAGCATCTTGTACCCCTGGCTTTGGAAACTCGTTCTTTGACACACAGCAAGCATGCAAGAAATGTTGGTGAATTAATAAATTAAATGAGGACAGTGATTTGCCTCTGTGCTATTTATGTAAAAAGTAGTTATTGTAGGTAGAAATCGAGACGCTTATAGATCTCTTGATGTTTGTCCTAATAATTTTCAAGAGGCAATATGGTCAAAAGAAAAGAAGATTTGGAGGCAGCTTCAGCCCCACACTGGACAAATTAGTTCTTATTTACAGATTTCCCAACCATAAAAGGAGATAACAAGAGACCCCTCCTCATAGATTTATGAGGCTTACCTTAGCTAAAGCCTGTAAAAATCTTCCTCCATAGACCCTCAAGGTCCACCCAGATGCTGACTGATGCTGATGGTCAACTAGTCCTGATGGTTTTCCTCAGTGATCATTTATTTCAAATTATTACTTTTGTAATAAGAAAAAAAATGAAGGCTAAAGAGATGTGATATTTTCCACCAATCAATACAGGTTTATTGAGCACCTACACCATACAAGATATAGGGTCCAAATTTAATCTGTTCTCCTAAAATAAGAAAGTTGGTAGTAGCAGAAAACATAAAGGAGAAAGACTAGAATGTATCCATGACAAAATAATGTAACACCTTTCTTTCTCACCAGGGGTGAAATTCTACAAGGACTAGAACTGTGCCCATTCTGGTCACCACTTTGTCATCCTGGTGTCATGCCTGCTATACAGGTGGCACTCAAGAAACATGCGCTGAACACATGCTCAAAATTTACTGTTCGGTAAGATACTGTCATGGACATTTGGGGGTTCTAAGATAAGGTGGGTTCTGGAAATGGAGAGTAAAAGGAAAGAGAGGACCGAATTTTCCATAAGGAAAGGATACAAGAAATTGCAGGCTGAAAACTGGCAAATAGGAGAAAGGAAGGGTCAACAAAAGAAAAGCAGTCCAGAAAAATCAGAGCAAGCCAGGACCTCCGTGGGGCGACCCAAAGACGTTTCTTTAGAAGAAAAGAGAACACCCGAACTTTTATGATCTGGTAAGACCACAGTACAAAAACTGCGCATAAAAGGGGTAGCCCCTTTGGGTCCCCTCCCACTGTGGGAGCCTTTCTGTCCTCTCAATAAATCCTGATTTCTAAAAAAAAAAAAAAATGTGCACAAAACAATGTGCACAAAATGTTCTCTCTCTCAGTCACACACATACACGCACACTCCCCAAGAACTTTGTTTTGCTTTCCAAGCTTTCAGACTCTCTCCTCCAATTCCTCCTCTCTGGAGACTACCCTAGTGAGGTAACCATGGACATTACAGAAGCCAGGTATGTAAACTTACCTCTCTGAACCTCTACCCAGGAAAATAAGGTAGTAACCAGCCACTTCTCAGAGAAACTGAGAGTTGAAAGAAGTAATATAAATGCAAGAATTCAGAGGACACCACTCGCAAAATATGCTACTCTGGCATAAGAATTATTTTGAGCTGAGATCACTTTTAAAAAAACAGCAGGTGAAATAAAGATCTCTCTGACCCTCCTGTTTCTTAAAAGCAGGAGATGAAATTCAATGTGAATTTCGTGTGGAAGATGCCTTCCCTATCCTAGAAAGAAAGCAAAATTCTCATCTTCAAAGACAGGAAGTTGAGACTCAGAGAATTCTGTCTATGCAGTTCTGTTACAATAACTCTTAGATTCTAGCCTGTCCACATCACGATTTGCTTTTTCCACTACTTAATATTTTTTGTCCAATTCAGTACATGTGTTCAACAATAACTGTGCCTTTAAGTCTTCATTTCCTTACGACAGCTGCTGTGCCACATATAACTAGTAGTCAATAAATGTATGGTTTCCTCCCATTGGCCAGTCTTATGCCAATTCAATTCTCAGACCAGCTGGGAAAAAGCCAAAAGGATAGAAGTAAAATTTCCCTCCCCAGGAACAGGGACTCTAGCACGTAGTGAGTGCTCAATAAATGCCTGTTCCATTCCCTACACCCTGTTCTCTCTCGAGTCATCTTACATCATGAGGGAGACAATTTATAACTACTGAGAGGCGGGGGGGGGGGGAGAACGAGAGAGAGAGAGAGTGGGAGGGAGGGAGGAAAGAGACCAAGACCCAAACAACCTGCTTTGAACAAATGCAATAGTACAGAGGTCCAACATCTCCAAATAAAGAAGAATACACTTGATAGACATTCTCAGAGTTTTTAACTATGCGGGTAGCACCTTAAAACCTTAAAATATAACCTTTGGGTGTCTTTAGTTTGAAAAATCTTCGAGAAGCTCTTTGATATCAAAGAACATACCTATTTTGGTAGCTTTAAACTATAATTGCTCAGGCTCCCTGGTGTGGAAAAAAAAAAATAAAGTCTCATAGAGAAAAAGAGAAAGAAAACATCTCAATAAAGGCTTCCAGACCGGGGGTGGGGGGGGGGTGTCTCTCACTGATTTGCAAAAATTCTCAACAGAGTTCTTCTGCATAGCTTGAAGGAGAGCAGCTGCCAGGAAGAAGAACCAAATTATAGCAGGAAGAACCAGGGAAGAATTACAGCGCTCCATGCCCTGATCAGTCTTTAACAAGTTGAACATCTTCCTTCCTCATCACAAATTGTGGAAAGATGAATTATTTCACTTTCTAAAAGGTGAATGAAATAAACAAAATCTTCCCCGGACATTTTGCTTTCTTAGAGTGATAGACAAGTACATTAACTTCACATAAATTATATGCCTAAACACAGCATCTAACGACATGTTACTGCAAACCCATCACTCTGCTTCCCTTAAGTGGGTTGAACTTGACCTTCAAAGCCCTTGAAATGCAAAAAAACTTACTCTTTTCTGACATTTATGAGTGTCTTTTCTGCTTGACTGCCTTTTACCGCCTGGAAATAATAGTGAAAGCATTGTAGACGAAACCTGCTATAAACACTGACAAATAACAGGAAAGGAAGACAGTTTTATTCCAGGCAGGTTAAAGCTAATCTAATCAAATCTAATTCTCTCTCTTTCTGTAAGCCTACCACTATGTTCAATTTATTTTTTGATTAGAAGTGCAATATGATAGTTCTCTGTTGGACTGCATTTAAACAATACTGAGGTTTACATTTTCCCCACAAACAATTCTGATGAGATAATAGATTTTAAGAGGTTTTTTTTTTTTTTAATTCTCATACTAAAGATAAGTTCTAAGAAGATTCTAAGAGAAGCTTTTTTTCGGTGCTTTTTAACTCTGAAAATGTATTGATTGTTTCTATTCTAATCAATAATAATATACACCTAAGCGAAAACTGCTCCTTGGTCCTGGGTTTCAGAGATTTAAGAAAAAGAGCTCTTTGAAGATGCTGACTAATGGCAGTAAAGACATGACATTACGTGTATTCAAATGATGAATAAAGGGAACAATGAGACTTGTGGCTGAAGAATAGTTAGCAACTTAGTTAGCAAGTTATAAAGAGCTATTGTCTTTTCATTGAACAAATAAACGTCGTTTCTCATAAAGAAAATAACACTTAGCACAAAGCAAGACTAAATGCCCCCAAATGGTTTGGCATAAACGGCCAACTGGCCTTGCTCTGAAAAGTTGCCATTGACCAGTAAAGCTCCTGTTTCTCCCACTCTTGGATTACGACATAAAGCAAAAGCACAGACGCCAACATAGACACCTACATACCCTTCCCTTACACACACACAAACGCTTCCACTTAAAAATATGCCAGTTGTTAGGCAACCTCAATGTATGTTTTAAAGCTTTATATTTAGAAACAAAATGAATCCTACTGAAGATCTCATTAGAACCAAGAAGAAAAGACCACTACTTTGTTCTACCTTCAAATTAACAGTAGCATATGACCCTCAAAGAAAGTCTAGGAAACCTACCACAGTCCGTTGGGATTTCAGCAAGAAACTTGAATGTCTCTTGCACTGACCTTGTGAATGATACATAGAGTAGCAATTGGGAAACAGAGGAAAGGGCCCCTGCCTTGGGTGGCACTTGGCCTCGATTCTAGTCTGGGTTTTTCTACTCACCAGCAATGTGGCCACGGGTTCTTTGGGGTTCAGTTTCCTCATGTGTAATATCAATAGAGAGGATGAATGAATGAATTTACTATTTTCTAAAGTCACTTCGACCACCATATGGAAATTTGTTTAGGCCTAATGATCACATGAGGAGATAGATCCATGCCCTCATAGCGGGAGAAGACAATGTTAGTAGCATCTACCAAAGTATGAACATTTTTCCATTACCAACTCTGTCGATCAAGTCTGCAAAAGATACAACACCGTGCCAACAGCATAATTGGCAAAATCAGCACTTGGAAAACTCTCAATAAGGTAGAAAGATGGGGAAAAACAGTAAGATTAAATTCTACGGTAATAACTAGGGTAAGTCAGATCCAGATAAAAGGTTTAAAAATAAATTACTCCAACAAAAGACAGATATAGATATTTTCTGCTTGAGAGACACAAAAAACTGAGGTTCTAGTTGACCAGGAAGTGCAATATGATTAACACAGCTGCTTAAGAAAACAATTTAAGGAACCAGGGATTAATCTGGAGGAGAGAGGAATAGAGGAGCGATTCAGCATCAAAGTACTTACACAGAAGAGAGATCTGGCACATTTTTGTGTGTGTGTAGAAGATAGAAGTAGGCCTACAAAAAGGAAGCTCAAGCAGGCAGATTTTGACTTCATATAAATAATTTTTATTTCATACATTAGAAAGTATGCAGGTGCATTTATGATGCCCCGGGCATAATTTAGATGTAGGACCAGATAAAAATGGCACAGACTCACTCAAGGAGCCCACAGTCCAGTAATCAACATACTACTATGAGAGGAAGGGGCCATCCAAAGCACAAGGTAGTCCAGCGAGGCTGACTGATGGCTTTGAAAGGGAAATCCTGTATGTACCGGGTGGGTTATTACATCTAACCTCTTTTCGGCTTTAATTTCAGGCTACTGGTTCAAGATGTGGCAACGCAATTTCTTGAAAACTGAATAAAGCAAGCCAATCTTACTTACTGGTTCTTAGACACCAAGTGTCAAAACGTCCGTCACAAAGAGAATTTAAATTTAGAAAGAAGGACTCGCAGTTACCAGCTGGTTCACTCTTTCAACACACGTTTCGTGAGGACATTCTGTTTCCTGCTCCATGCGGGTCTCCCCTTGCGATGGCAACAACTCACTGGATTTTCGCGAACACCCCTCAGTGCCCAGGTAGATCAGCTTATCAGTTCCCACTATGCTGAAGCCACCATTTCTAATGAAATAATTCTTAAATGGGCCTGAGATGTTTTAACTTCTCATGAGAGGAAGCATCAACAGCTCATTTTCAATGCTGCTGTAATTTTAAGTTCCTGAGAAGGTTCAGTGCTCATTACTGGTTTGGGCAATGTTTTATGACAAGCTACAATTAATACAAGTCCCAAGAACTATCTTGGAGAGCTCTCAAAAGAGTGCTGTAAGATTTCCTCAGTGAGGCTGCAAAGTCTGTTGGCCATAAATCTACCCCAATAACACTGCTTATTCAATTTAAGCCCGCAAGCCGGAGAGAGATTAATGAAATGAGTTGCCCACTAGTCAAGGGACGAACACAAGATCTATCCTATCTTATTTCATCTTCTGGTTTAATAATTATAAGTGTTATGTGATGTGACATTCACACATTACAAAAGACGTTCGAGGAACAAATTGCCTATCACTAATCAGCAGATCATTTTTCATTTTCTTGCAGAATCTAAGATTAATCATGCCCTCCCTTTTTTATTAAATCCTTAAAAAAAAACAAGTTATATTAAATAACAAAGTAAGCATGGGAACAATAGGCATTTTTTTCTGTTGCAATTTTGGTGTTTTTTCAACACTAACCCATCCAGCAGTGTTAGAAAAGAGGCTTAAGGATCAGCGACGTATTTTGTTTCGGTTCGTTAGCCCTCCGACAATCAACTTGCTCTTTCAGGATCCAAAATGTTCTTTTCCCACTTGATTCTTTCATGTCTGTTATTCCTCTTTAACTTTAGTGGCTGTAACACACTTGGATGCAACTTCCAACCTGCTAATTGGGTCCTGGGGAGTGTCCTGGCGGGCACGACGGGCTGGCCGGGTTCCATGGGCTCCATGCTGTCTGCTGGGGTCTGCTCCGGCAGGAATCCCCTCTGACAGAGCTGCAGGGTGCCCCCTCAACTGGGGCAGCTGGTGGAGGCTCCCTGCCTGTGGGCACTGCAGCCTCCGCCAGCCTGCCCCTCGGACGCGCTGGGGATTTTAATTAAGAAACCCTTTCAATAGGCCATTGTAAAATATTGAAGAAGGCTCATCAAAAAGCAGCTCGGGTTTTCTGAAATTTAAACTTTCAGTAAGCCCCAGGAACCCCTTTTATTTTAAAGTATGTGGGCCACTTAGAACACCCATCTCTTCCTTTCCTGCTCAAAACAGGATGGTCTCACAGGTTCTTCTTCTCCATCTCTGTTAGTGCCTACTTCCTTCATAAAGTAAGCGTTACTTCCTCCTGACATTTCTCAGCTGGACCTCTCAAATTTCAGTCATGGGTGGATATCACGGTGATGCTTTGACACCACAGTTCAGTAAATAGGTCAAGTCAGGCACCTGGGAGATCCCCTCCTCCCACATTGTATTCCTACACAGCTGTCCACTTCATGAAAGCCGCCTTCCTTCCTAGACACACGCAGCAGATGATCCATCCAAGTGAGCAAAGCAGTCGCAATGTTTGGGGCCATCCCCAGGGATATTGCTCCTAAGAAATCTGTGGCCAAATGCAAATGCCCCAGTCTTGGGATAGTTGTGGGAGGCAGCTGTGGAATGAGAGGGAAGAAAACCCATCAAATCTGAATTTGGAACCAAAAGCCCTGGGTTCCAGTCCCGGATCTGCTACTCACTGCCTGTGTCAGCTCTCCGGGCCTCTTTCCTTTGCTGTGAGACATCTGCTTCAGTGAGCAGTTGTGGACATGACAGTTCTTCAACTAGTTGGGTATGGGTTTCTTAACCACATACCCAAAGAGGCAGCATTCATAAGTGTGGGTCAAGAAAACAAAATGGAAACAACATCAACATCTACGAGAAGGTGAAATGGCTAAGTATTGAGGGATTCATTTCACGGGTATTCAGTAATTTGAAAGAATGAGGTGGTGGAAATAGGATTAGGCCAGCCAATGAGAAGCAGCTACAGTGAGTTTCTTCCCTGGAGTGAACCAAAATAGAGAGTGCACATCCTCAGAGAGGAATGAGACCAGCAGCACAGCCCACAATTCACCAGAGAAGCGACAATCCAGAGAGTGTATAGAAGAGAACAAATCAATCAGCCAGGGTTGAAACGAGGCAGACTCGCCTGAATCACCGCACAAGTCACACGCAGCCTCCAAACTCAAGGGGCGGGAGTGATGGGAATTGCAGAGTTCTGTGCCCCGGCCACAGACTTTTAAGGCCCCTGAGCCTCATGGGACTCCAGTTCTTCACTGGAAACTGCCTTGCCCACAGCCATGCTCAGCCAAAACATCTCCCATGGGATACTATTCAGCCATGAGAAGGAATGAAATAGTATTTTCAGCAGCAATTTGGATGGACTTGAAGACCACCAGCCTACATGACCTAACACAGGAATGGAAAACCAAACACCACGTGTTCTCACAAGTGGGAGTCAAACTAAGGATCTGCAAAGGCATTGAGAATTGTGCGACGGACACTGGAGACTCAGAAGTGCAAGGGTGGGAAGGGGAGGAGGGACAAAAGATCACCTGTCAAGTACCACGTGCACAGGTGGGGGGGTGGGTCCTCTTACAGTCCAGACTTCTTCACCTCTGTACAATGTAGCATGTAAACCAAAAACGATGCATCCCCCCTAAGGCTATCGAAATAAAATAAAAATAAAAACGTTTATTGAATACATGAAAAAAATGAGGTAGATCTGTATATATTATTGTGGAGCAATCTCTAAGAACTATTATGAGTTAGAAAAAAAAATTAAAAAGAGCTTATAGAAAGTTATGTACAGTATGCTATTCCTAGTGTTAAAAAGATCTACAAAGCAATACTGTACCTTTTTTTATAGGTTTATCTGAGTGCAAATGAATAGAAAAAGTGATGGATACACATTGTTGTTTTTTCTTTCTATCTATTTATTATAAAGACGCGGGGCACAATCCAGAGTTAGGCACATAAACGCTGATTAAGCAGGTACCCCCATTGATAAGGCATGCCTCTCCCTCCCCTAGCAGTTTCCTTCAACTGCCAATCCCACCCCCCTCCCCTGACAGTTTCCCACCACTGCCAATCCCTTCCCCATAGCATTATAATTGTTCAAGGTTCGCTTACTGAATGAGAACATGTGGTACTCTGTTCTTTGTTTCTGTGATCGATCACTGAGTATGATTGACTCCAAATCCACCCAAGTGGCTGCTAAGTCCATATGTTTGTCTTTCTTTATGGCTGAATAATATTCCATTGGACACACACTGTTGATGGAGATTAACCCTGTGGAGGCCGCAGGGAACTGGAACCAGAAGTTTTGCTCCTGGGGAGTTTTTACTTGTATCAGCAATACTTCAGTTTTCTTATAAAATAATGTATTCCTTTACTAAATGTATAATTAAAGTTATTTCTAAAGGAAAGGCGCACTTATGAGATAGTAGGTGTGAAACTACTCTGAGAAACAGAAGGTGCTGAGCAGATGTGAGCTTTCACCATTAGCTTTGCCCAGGCCAGACCACACTTGTCTCGGCCATGTTTCCCTCAAAGAAGGTGGACAGAGCGACTCACTCCCTCCTCTGCTCTATTCCCCCGCCCCAGCACCAGCTTCCAGAAGGGACCTGAGGAAGGGAATGGGCCTCCCTAAGTTCCCTCATACGCAAATCACCAAAAGGTAAATGCGATGGCCTCAAGGCTGATGGCCTCAAGGCCCCCAGGAAAGGCCTGTTGATTACTGGGCCTCGAAGGACAGCGTCTAAACCTCTTTGGGGATTCTTTCTATTGGCTCTCGTTTAATGGAGTTGGCTTATTCCAGTGTTTCCAAACCACTTTTTTGCCTCCCACCCCACCCTGCAAGCCCTCTCTTTAGACCATTTATTTCCCTCATCATACCACTCAAGAAACTTCAGGTGCTATCAACTCTGCCAGGAACACATGATTTAAGCTATTTTGTACTATGCGCCAGGTACTGCTTAAAGCGTTATATCTGAATTAACATATTTTCCCTTCAAAAACAGAGGAGGCACAGAGAGGTTACGTACCTACCATGGGCTCTGAGGCAGTCAGGGCCAGAGTTGGGATCGGCACCCTGGCAGTCAGACTTCCATCTGTGATCATGCATGGCCCTACCCCGCTTCTCAGAGAAAATGTGCCCCAAAAAGCCTGAGAAAAATATCTTGCCTCACAGAGAGAGATCAGTGGAGTTTATGCCAAATGAAACTGTCACCTTCCAGTGGCGTTTGTAGCAAACAGAGGTTGAGATGAAAGATAACACACCAAAGCGTAAGGAGCATAAGGCCCCATAAACACAGGTTTCAGGAACACAAGTAGGCGGAAAGAACAAACCTGCTTTTACTGGAGTTTACGGCACTTGGAAACATAGCTGCTTAGACAAGATGAGAATATACAATGGACGAGACGTCCTTTGGAGGGTGAAGCCTGGTTCTACAAGCCACAGCACAAGGCAGGTGTCTTACACAAAAGAGCAAAGTTGGGTGAGCTAAGTACAACATGTTTGTTCTTCTGCTCTCTGCAGTGGTGCCTGGGGCAGTGGGTGCACCCCAGTCCCTTTGGCCAAGACTCCCACAAGAGAGCTGTCCTCCCTGCTCTGACCATCACCCGTCCTTGCATGCCTGTCCCACACGCGGCTGCCCTTCTCTCCGTTTATTCAAGTGCAACCTGGCGCTGAGGGTCCCCCTCAGACTGAAGTTCATCCCTACCTCAGACAAGCCCACGTCCTCATCCTGGAGACCCTCATCAGCCAGCCACACCCCCTTTCTCCCTCATCTGACCCTCCATGACCTTTGGTGTGCAACACTCATCTGAACTTTGCCATAAGGGTGGACCTGACGGCCCCGTGGCCACATCTTCTCTTACACCGCAAGTGCCTCAGCGGGGAGGACTGGCCAGAACTTACTCTTCGAGAGACTCTGTCCAAGGCCCAGCATGCAGCGTGATGCCTCCAGGGACGACACATTTAGGAAACCAGTGTCTGATGTCGTTTGCTTTTGAGAATGTGTTAAGACATCTACCCGGGGGTGCCAAAACAGTGCATACACATCTTAAGAGATGTTATCCACATATGACTTGGGTTCGCCATCATCAGAAGTGTCTGGACACTGATGGGAACCACTTTGAGCACCTCTTGTGCTGGCAGAAGCCAAACGTGACCTGTATTCATCTTTTGTTATTGGTATATATTATTTCGATTTTAATACTGTTTTTTCCTCTCTTAAAATGTGCATCCATTTTTTTGGCACCCTCTGTATATCGAGATAGTGGGGGACCATTATTTTGTTCACTCTGCAGGTGGAAACTGGACGACTGGCCTTAAAAACACAGTATCACTGGTATAAGTTTGGAGAAGATAAAACAGTGACTTCAGCTCCAGGCTTCCACTGTGATTGTACGCTGTGATCTCACCTTTCTCCCAAAGCTTCCAGACAACTCTCATGGCTCAGGCCCACAGACTACAAAGGCAGCTGAAGAGAATATCGGCGAGCGGAAGGTCTGCCCTACACGTTGAATAATGGATCACTACCCGGAGATGAGTGGGATGACTTCCCAGGTGCCTTCTCGGTGGGCAGGGGACGGTGGGCAGGGGACGGTGGGTGGCAAGTGCAGGGCTCCCGAGGCAGGCTGACCGCTCAGTCGCCTCTGCTGACCTTGGGCGGAGCTTCTTAACAACTGCCTCAGTCTCTTCATCTGTACATTGGGGCTAAAACTGTATTCCCACCTGAAATGAAGCATGACAGACCTGGAAGCGTGATGCGGTTTAGTCTACTGTTTGCAGAGAGGCATCTAGTCAGGAGAGAAGACACTAGCAGGCATGCTGTATGCGGCAGAAAAACACACCCCCCCCAGCGAACTCACTTCAACTAAGTTTCACCTCTTGGGTACCCATGTGCACCCCTCTCACATGGCAGTCATGAAGCAGGCTTGCTTTTCTAATGCCTGAGATTGGAGCTGGGAAGGACAGAGTCGCTCTTTCATTAACCTGCTACAAAATCCTATACAATATTCACCTGTTAAACAGATGAGCTTTTCATACCTGCTAGAAGGAATCCAAAGCCCGTGCTGTTATCTAGGGAGTTAGGGAGAGGCTTAAGTTTACCCTGACCACGTAACTCTAGTTCTCATGGGACTCAGGCACGGGCCTACACTCCACAGGTGTCCACAAATGGCAGAAAAAATAGCCCTCAACTGACAAAACGCAAATGACTCTAACTGCCCTAGCTCTCTTAGCAAAACAATTCTCTCCATATTGATACTGGAAAGCAACTGGGCCTAAACTCACAGACACTTGCTGTGATCATTTGTACAAAGTGAGAAACCCCTTTACCTCAAGATGTCTCCCACGACTAAGCACGAGTGAACACAGCTCCTCCTTGGGGCTGGTGGCATTTTCCCAAGGACCCAATGCCTGCTGCTTCCTCTCCAGCCATGAGTGGAGGGAAGGCCGAGCCAGTGTTGGTTGAACAACTTTGCTCTTTTGTGTAAGTTATGATTGATTTCTTCTTCTGGCCTTCTATCCCTGGTAAGATGAGAAGGCCAGACTTTGGAGCAGACTGAAATTATTTTGGTATGCACCTTACTGGGTCTTTTATAAGCAATCCCTCTCCAATTTTTCAGAGACACCGAAGGCATAAAGGAACTGTTTCACTTTCAGTCAAGGGACAAGGTCTTCAGGTTCCAATCAAGGCAGCCGTCCTGTGGTGGGGGCACTTCCTGCCTCCAGCCCATCTTGACTTCACACCTCTCAGCTGCTTTGGATAAAGCTTGGCCAAGAGGTCAGCGACTTCACAGCAGCAATCAAGGCCCTTTGTGACAAGGGTGCTAATGGGATAAGTCATCACCCACCCCTGGCATATACACAGACCCTCCCAACCAGGGACTGACCAAGTGCTGTCCCAGCCTAGAGACCTGTAGGCTAGGTTTGTGGGTCGTCCAGTTCACTTCCGTTGGAGGTTTCAGGGTGAACGTTATTTTTTCCCATACACTTTTACTTTTCACAAGTGAGGCTCGTAACACTTGTCTTTTCGTTATGTTGGGATGTGAAGATATGCGCTCCTGGCCAAAGCTTCAGGATAGAAATAAGCTCAGCGTGTGTTCCCCGCTGCCTTAGCTCTAGTGAGGCACAAGCCATGTCCACCAGACACCTGCCTCGGGATGCGAGCTCAAGAAGGATCCAGATGCCCCTTGCCTTGCCTTGCTCCCTGCCTCCCTTACGGGGGAAGCTGGCTGGGTGGAGGCCACCCGTCTCCCTAGCCACGAGCACGTGCTGGTGCCCCACTGTGACGTGACGGACACCCACGTCATGTCACTGGGTGCTCTGACATCTCACGCATAACAAAGCTTGATTTGTCAGCTGGGAGGACTGATGGGACAGTGACACCTGGCAGGAGTCTAGTGCAACTGGTAGATTTAGTCACCCTTGCTTTCGAGGACTAAGAAATCCTCCATGAGAATCCTAACAACAGTTTGCCTCCAACCCTAACCATCATCCACACTCTAGCCTCAAGTGGTAGCTTTTAGGTTTGATACTTGGCTGTTTCACTTGTTACTATAATAGTCCTAATTAAAAAGTCTCCCTCAGAAAATCCTCAAGATGTTTCCTATCTCCCTGGGAAACAGAATAAAATAAAATTGATTTTCTTCTTTATCAGCAAAACTTGTAAATTGAAGACACAAATCCCAGGAAACCAGCACATTCAATTTATCTTAATGTTGCTAATTGAACAAAAAAACACCCTTTTTTGCTTGTTAAAGTTTTGAAAAACAGCTAAATCCCACCTGCTCAATCATATTTTCCTATTTCCCCTGGCCCCAAAAGAACAGAAAAATATGTCCCATGTGCTCCTTAAAAAACGATTTCTTGCTTTTGGAAGGACTATTTGACTATTTCTGGCCTCAAACTCCCCTTTCTGCCAGTTTTTGCTTACAGTGATTACTCACTCTTGCTGTTAGCTTTTATTTGCTCATGGATCTCACCCTGATCCTTCTGTGTTATCAACACACATTTACCTTCTAACTTCCTTCCAGTCTCAGATGCCTGTCATGTCAGCAACTCACCTTATTTAGGGCCAGAGGAAAAAAAATTAAAATTATAAGTATAATAGTGGTGATGCCTTATAGCATAAATCTCTGTCCTTTCAACATTCCAGCCATATCTAGCTCGGTTCTCCGGAATTTCCGTTGGTTTGAGCCAGTCATGAAACTCTCACTTCCAACAAGCGAGGGCACAGCACAGATGAATGACAAAGAGACCAGGATCCTAATAACATATTCATGACGGTTCCCTTATACATGGTCACATAAAGTTGCTGAGTTAGGTTCAACATGCGAAATTTCCAAACAATATGAATCCCAGCATCTGAAGGAAAGACACCCACCGAGCATGTGATAGAGATGATCACACTCATTCGACAGGTTCACCTTGGCACAAACAAAACAAATTGCGATGAAAACACAAAGGCGGATGCCTGTATTTCTATTTCACACCCCAAAGTCACTGAAGAAACTGGAAACTCAGATGAAATAGAGCACAGTCGCACGGGAAGATAATGTGACCATTTAAAGTCACCACCAGATGAGAAGGGTTTACATTTCAAGCCCACACTTAGAAGACCAAAAGGGTCATGACATGGAGAAACACAACTGTACCAACCAGGAGATATGGTAGGTCCTGACCCTTCGTGCCTTTCCCCAAGTTGCTCTGGGCGTCCTGCTCAGGTATGCATAGCCCTTTCAGTGAGCTCTAGGCCATAACGCCTGCATGTGTTTAAGTTTTCTTAAACATAAAGATTCTTATTATACCATAGATTTAAAAAAGAAAAACTATTATGAATACAGTTAACAAAAGAGTACATCAAAGATCAATACAAGTTAAAGAGAATATAGTTTTCTCTTTTAAAAGAAAAAAATTTCAATACTATAATAATTGTAGTAGTGTCATAGGAAAAAAGATAAAACAAGCTGGGCTCGGTGGCTCAGCCTGTAATCCCATGCCTTTGGGAGGCTGAGGTGAGTGGATTGCCTGAGCCCGCGGGTTCGAGACCCGCCTGGGCAATCAAGACCTCATCTCTACAATAAATCAAAAAATTAGCCGGGTGTGGTAGTGCGCGCCTGTAGTTCCAGCTACTCGGAAGGCTGAGGTGGAAGGATCGCCGGAGCCCAGCAGGTCGAGGCTGCGGTGGCCGGGAGCAGCCACTGCACTCCAGTCTGGGCGACAGAGTGAGACTCCAACTCATACCAAAAAAAAAAAAAAAGAACAAAGTGAGACTCTACAATAATAAAGATAGGCACAGTAGCTCATGCTTATAATCCCAGCATTTAGGGAGGTGAGGCGGGAGGATCACTTAAGGCCAGGAGTTTGAGGCTGCAGTGAGCTATGACTGTACCACTGAACTCCAGTCCAGGTGATAGAGTGAGTCTCTTAAAAAAAACCAAAAAATAAAAACAGTGTATGATGAAAATAAAACCAAAATGACAACTATTATATTGAACTTTCATTTCAACATTTATAACAAAATTAAATATCTAAAATGTTCTGTTTTACATATTTTACAAATTCCATAGAAACACAAACCTATCTGTGAGAAGAGCCTTGTATAAAAAATAGCGAAGTTCTTTGGACTAACTAGACTTGTTAGTATCATCACTGTTACATCCTTCTCAGCCCTTCCCAGCTGCTGAGTAGCTTAGTAAAGAGCAGCCCTCTGCCTCTTAATGGATGCACTCTGAATTTTAATACAATGAAGCATAAATATAATAGAATACGCACTGTAGTGCTTGCTACTCCCTGTTGGTGGTTTCACTTGGAGGGAAGCAGACACCAGCATGAATATGAGCGAGGAGAAAGGATTCATTCAGCCTCTTACATGTCACTGCAGGTTGAAACTATATCCTAAACCTAGCTTCCAAAAGCATGAATCCCTTAAGTTTTGGAATTTGAAAAAAGTAAATTCATTCATTTTTAAATATAAAATTTCCAAACAAGTGTATTCTAGTCAGACCTCTAGTGAGAGGTCTGTTTTCTGCTGTTGTGATACGGATAGTTCATGAGATCGAATCAAGGATTCACACAATATTCTTCAAGAGTAACCGCCGATTTTTGCTTCACCCCTACTTTCTCTACATTATAGGGTGTTCATGCTGCCCTGTTGAGAAACAAAACAAGGTCCACTAACTTTTAAGTGTTCAACCTTTGAGTTATTTGAGGCTCAATATCCCCTTACAACATTTGTTTGATGACATGAGTTTATTTGGGGCATGAGTTCAACAGTAAGATGAATTGTAGAGTAGATCTGCATTGATTCACATAGCAGGAAGAGTCCTGGCTTTGCCATTTGCCAGTTGTGAGACTTTGAGCAAGTCATTTTCATATTCAGTTCTGCATCTTCCCCACCTGTAAATGGAGATAATAATACATGGAGAGGTTACAAGGATTACAAGGTGTTGATTACATCATTTACTTGGCCCAGAGTTTGTCTCATTGTAAGTACTCGAGATCATTATTTATTTTCATTGGGGAATCCACAAAATGGATTAGTTCAAAAGTGGGGAGGAGAATTGGTTGCATGTAATGAGACCAAGCAAGGGACACATGTAGCTCGAAGGCACTATGTGTTGAAGGCTAGCATCTAGTCGCTGCCCTCAAAGGTGCTCTTGGCTCTGTCTGTAGGTAAAGATTTAATCTTCCAGGCACCTGGGGCCTGTACTGTTGCTTGAAACTCCTGCCAGCTTCAGATACAAAGCCTTCTCTTGGACAGTCATCTCCTTGGAGCCACACTTGGCATGCTGTCACCGCTCTCAAAACAAATCCAACTCACTATAGATCATGAAGAAATGTGTTCCTAAAGATGGCTGCACAGAGGGAAGAGGGTCAAAGGCATGGTGTGGGGAGAATAAGGGTTCCCACTGCTCACTGTGCATCATCACAAAGTCATCATGATTCACCATGAGACATTTCCATTCTTCACCTGCCAGCCATCCCATTTCCTCTCTCTTTTCCTACACCGCTTCAGGATGCCTCTCCATTGCTCTAGATGGTTCAGCTCTAGCTCTCTGTGTATGTTCCTCACCAAACAAGAGCCTGAGAATTACACTGATGGGGTCACTTCTCAAGAGCCCAGTGTGCCTCTTGGGGGTTTCCCGCCCTTCCCCGTGCAGCCTATTGATGTATTCACCCAACACAAACGAATCCCTTTCCCAGAAAATTTGTTTGTAAGAAAATTTTCTCCATCTATGCTTAAAGCAGACAATGGGTACTCAACAAATAATAGTTCCTATCCTACAGCCACTTGAAGATCTGACATCAGTTGTAGGAGATGGAATCAGGAAAGTGGAAAAAAGGGGAGAAGTAAGGAGTGGAAAACCTGCATATATTGGGATATATTTAGCATGACATCACTTCAGAAATGTTTTTCTTGCTTGAAGGTTTTCACTTTTTTATTTATTTTTATTTTTATTTTTGTTTTTTTTTTTTGATTTATTGTAGAGATG
>CAUYQG010017216.1:0-10000 GCA_963574415.1 Tarsius wallacei
CGCTACCACGCCCGGCTGATTTTTTTTGATTTATTGTAGAGATGAGGTCTCGCCAAGTTGCCCAGGCGGGTCTTGAACCCGCGGGCTCAGGCAATCCACTCACCTCAGCCTCCCAAAGGCGCGGGATTACAGGCTGAGCCACTGAGCCCGTCGGTTATCTGTTTTCTAAATTCTTTATGCTAAAAGTACTTTCTGTTAAAATTGATAGTAGATTAAAATAATTCAGATAATTAATTGTTTCTTAAACATTAAAAAGGTTTCATTTTGTTTCTTAAATAGAAAACTTAAGCTGTAGTCTGAGAAAGATGCCAGAAATATCCTTAGCATGTTGCCTGGCATATAGGTTTTCAATGTTTTGTTAAATTCACACTGCATTTTAAAAAATGTGTTTTATAAAGCATTGTGTCAAAAGATAATGTGAAATGCTTAGTTTTTGCATGATCAGTCTTAAGTAGTGGCAAATTTAAATTCCTAGATTATTTTTTGTAAATTATAGGATGTGTTTTACTAGTTTAGATTTACATTTACAACAAGATAAATATGGGAAGTTAAAGATCTCCTCTATTGAAGGTTTTACACTGGAGCTTTATAATAATAATGAAAATGATTGGTAAAGAGAATGAAAACATCCCCAAATATGCTTGCCACTTAATATCCTTTTAACTGAATCATTGTGACTTTGAATTTTCTTTGTTTTTATGTGACCCAAAGCTAAAGCAGTATTATTACTCCAGTAGAGGTAATTTGAATCAATCAGTGAATTTAGAAATTGATTATGAGGTGAGTGGATTGCCTGAGCCCGCAGGTTTGAGACCCGCCTGGGCAACTTGGCGAGACGTCATCTCTACAATAAATAAAAAAAAATCAGCCGGGCGTGGTGGTGCATGCCTGTAATTCTGGCTACTCGGAAAGCTGAGGCAGAAGGATCGCCGGAGCCCTGCAGGTCGAGGCTGTGGTGGCCGGGAGCGGCCACTGCACTCCAGTCTGGGTGACGGTGAGACTCCAACTCAAAAAAAAAAACAAGAAATTGATGAATTTTGTTTCTCTATTATGTACTAATTATATATCTATAGTAAAAAATGAAGCCTTTCCCATTTTTGAGCAGGTATATTTTTGTAATTTAATGGTAGTATATATATATATATATATATATATTTTATATCTTGGAGATTTTCACTACCATTGCTTATAGAGCATTCTAGAATTATGTTTAGGTGCTAATATAATTGTGGTGATGGTTGCACAACTTTGTGAATATGTTAAAAACCATTTGATTATAGATTTTGAGTGAATTGTTAGAATGTGAATTATATCTCAACAAAGCTTTTTAGAAAGGGCAGTATGAGGAAATAATTCAAATTAGAGACTCTAGTTTTAGACAGACCTAGATATGCAGGGCAGTTCTGTCATTTACTTTGGTTAATTACTTTATTTTCCTGAGCTATTTATTTATTTTGAACCCCAGGGTCTTATCCTGTTGCCCAGGCTACAGTGTAGTGGCACAGTCATGGTATACCACAGCCTGGATCTCCTGGAAATCCTTCTGCTTCAGCCTCTTGAATAGCTGGGAATACAGGTGTATGCCAACACGCCTGCCTAATTTTTATGGAGTCGGAGTCTTGTTATGTTGCCTCGGCTAGTCTCAAATTCTAGGGCTTAACCAGTCCTCCTGCTTTGGCCTCCCAAAATGTTGGGATTATAGTTGTGAGCCACCACGCCCAGCCTAAAATTTTTTAATATGTACCTTAGGATTGTTTTGACAATCAAAAAATAATTCTAGGCACATTGTCAGTACTTAATAAGTTGTAGCTGCTATTATAATTTATAATTTTTTTTTTTAGTCAAGGTCTTACTCTGTCACCCAGTCTAGAGTGCAGTGCCGCAATCATAGATTACTGCAGCCTAGACCTCTTGGACTCAGATGATCCTCCTGCCTCAGCCTCCTGAGTAGCTGGGCTTACAGGTGTGTGCCACCACCTTTGGCTACTTTTTTATATTTTATTTTTTTGTAGAGATGGAGTCAGTTACCCAGGCTGGTCTTGAACTCCTGGGCTCATGCAGTCTTCCTGCCCTGGCCTCCCAAAGTGCTGGTATTACAGGCATGCACCACTACGCCCGACCTAGAATTTATAATTTTATATTACATAACAGGATTTTGTGGGAGCACAAAGAATAGTGCATTATGAACTTTGACTGGGGGAGCCTTGAGAGACTTACATTTGAGCAAGGGTTTGAAAGGTGAGAAGGAGGTTTGTGAGCAAGAAGGGTTAAGAGGAAGGCATCTTGGCTCGGGAAGAGTCTATATCCAGGCTGTAGTTGTGGGATGATACAACATGCTTAGTGTATGAGGAATGCAGGGTTAAATTTGTGTAGGAAGCCGTACTTCAGATGTACCATTCCTGAAAATATGTGAAAGATCTTGTACAATGACTATTTACTGAACGGAATAAAGAATAGATATTTACAAAAGCATTATTAACAGCAAGAGGCTAGAGGATTAGAAATGAAGTTGACTTGTGTTTAATTAGCCATGTCATGTTGGATAAATAAGGATTGTGCATATATGGAACATCTGTAGCAAAATTTTTTCTCTTATCCATTTCCCAATGTTTTATTATGAAAATGTTCAAACATATAAAGAAGTTGAAAGAATTGTACAGTGATCACTCAGAGACCCATCTTGAGATTTGACAATTAGCCTTCAGCTCTGTTGCTTCATCATATAACTCTCCATATATCCATCAATCAATCTCATTTTTTAAAATGCATTTCAAAGAAAGTTGCAGATAACAGATCACTCAAATACTGCAGCATACAGCTCTCTGACTAGATAAGTACAGTTTTTAAGTTAAAATTTACATACAATGAAAGGTCTAAGTCTTAAGTGTATCATTTGGACCACAAGTCTTAAGCATATCCAAAGTCCTCATCAAAATATCATCAATATTGAAAATTCTCCCTTCCCAGCCAGGCCTTGTCCACATCCCTCAGAGACATTATTATTCTGAATTTTTTTTCTACCGTATGTTACTTTTGCCTGTTCTACAACTTCATGTTGCAACACAAAGTAGGTATTCTTTAATATATAGCTTTCTTCATTCAACACAGGACTTTTGAGATTCATCCATGTTGTATGTTTATCAGTAGTTTTTTCTTTTTATTGCTGGATAATGAATAATGTTCTATTGTATATAGTATTCTATAGTATAATAATATTCTTCCATTAAAAATGTATTTTCCTGCATAAAGGACATTTGGGCTACTTCCAGTTTTGGGGTATTATAAATAAAACCTCTATGAATATTATTGTACACTTTTTTTGTGGACATAGGTTTTCTTGAGGGAAATTTCTAAAAGGGGAATTGGTAGATTATAGGGTAGGTAGATGTATGTCTTAAATTTTTGCTTATAGAGAAAGGAATTTTACTTTTCTAAATATTATTTTCTGTTGTTCCTGTCAGTCCTTACTTATTGTATGAGTAAACTATGTCTCAATGGTTCTTTTGTGAGCAAATGTGGGAGTAAATTATTCATATTTATCTTCCCTCCCCAAAAATAGGTTGCTTAGAGGATACAGGTTTTCTTAAGCAATGTGTTTGTAAATTTCTCCCTAGAGTAGGCATATAGATTATATATATATATATATTTTTTTTTTTTTAGGTACCACCAGCACACACACACACACACACACACACACTCAAAGGTCATATCTAACCCCTTAAGTCAATAATCTTCATCTGATATAAGCTGCCATGATTTAAGCACACTGTTTTGGATTGGGGGCTCAGGTGGCTGTTGCTTCTATTTTTTAGTATATAGTTAACATTGGCAGTCACCCTTATAATGATGTGACACCAGCTACCCCCAAGTACATTGAATAACCCATGCCTAGCACAAGAGAACTTGATTTAATTGGCAACAGTGTTTGCCCTCACATGATAGGCACCGAAGTAAAACGGAACCTATTTCGCTTTGTGTTATTTCCTTTTGAAATGAGAACAACAAAAATGCATTTTAAAATATTGGAATTACATAATTTTTACTTTTGTATGCATCTGTTGGGATCAAGTACCTAAGTAACTTTGTTTAGAAACTGAATACTTTAAAGCTATTAAGGGAATACTCGCAGCTTGCACTTAAAGTATTGTCGACAAAAGATGTGATTAAATTGAATGTTGAAGACTTTAGGCTTATGGTTAACACTAAGTAATTAAAAGTAAGCACTGCTGTGGGAGTGCATTATATATCAGCTGTCCTTTTTACCTCATTAACTAGGTTTTTGCATGTTTATGGAGCTAACTTCAATTAAAAATACCTTTTGCATTATCCCTAACAAGATATTTTAGTTATTGCTTTGGTATAAAGTATTACACTTAATTGAAATTGGTATATCATAAATACCTGGGTTTAATGTGCAAGAGGAACGACTTTGATATTTTTGTATCTAGTTTTTATTTCTATGCATTGTTTTTCTATATGGTATTATTGAAAGACAGTATTTGGGGTTTAAAAAGAAAAACTTGGGTTGTTTACATGTTAGTAAATTATTTATAACTGCATTTTTTGTTGCCTTATAAGATTTCTATGGTTTTATAATTTCAAAATAGCAATGCTTTAAAATCCTTGTAGAAAAATGTTGTTTTCTGCTTCAATTATGAGGTTAAGAAAAAGTTACTTGGGTGCCTAAATTTATTTTTAAATATATATTTGGTTATATTTTATTTGTTAGATAACTAAAGATAATCCTACTTGGGTGCCAAAATTTCTTTCTTAATTTTTTTTTTTTGAGTTAGAGTCTCACTTTGTCACCCAGGCTGGAGTGCAGTGGCACGCTCACAGCTACCCCAGCGTTGACCTGCTGGGCTCCGGTGATCCTTCCGCCTCAGCCTTCCAAGTAACTGGAACTACAGGCGTGTACTACCATGCCCAGCCAATTTTTTGATTTATTGTAGAGACAAAGTTTCACCAAGTTGCCCAGGCTGGTTTCGAACCCCTGGGCTCAGGCAGTCCTCTCGCCTTGGCCTTCCAATGTGCTGGGATTATAGGCTTGAGCCACCACGCCTGGCCCAAAATTTCTTTTTTAATATATATTTGGTTATGTTTTGTTTGTTAGATAACTAAAAATAATCCTAAATTTAAAAAAATTCTATGGTAGATCTATGTATAGATGTTAAAATGGATTGCTGTATTTTCATAGGGCATTGTCTTGGTTCTAAATAAATTAAAATGCAGATAAATAAGAACAGCATTGAAAAAAAATTATGTTGGGCAAAAATTCTAAATTGTACATCAAAATATGGATTAGAAAATTAGAAGAATAAGTTAGTTACCTCATTTATGTTTTGAAATTAATGTAATTAACTCAGGCAATCATTTGTATTTTTGTATTATAGAAGTGTCATCATTGCAACAAAAAAGTCTGCAGTCTTACCTTCCACACTTACTACAAGTATGCCTACCAGTGCTGTCAGTGTGGTTTCTTCAGTAGATTCAGCCCAAGCTTCAGATGTGGGAGTAGACTCACCAGGTGAGATAGTTATCAGTAATTTCGACAAAAAGTTTTAGATCTCATTTTAGCAAAGCTTAGAATTTTTTATAAAGTCAAGTTTTGTGGGGGTCATTAGAATCCGTTGTTTTTATATTGTATTGTTGATATACTGTCTTTTAATCTGCTTATTGATCTGTCATATGTTAATATATCATCCACTACTTTGTTTTCTTTTGCATATTTTTCTGAATTAGAGGCTTGGAAAGAGAATGTTGTTCTGAGATCATCATTCTAACACTGGTCATTCTGGTTCAGTAACTTCTATACCAATCTTATTTTGCCCATCTTTCCTTTTACATACCTTTCAAGTATAAAAACACATATGAATGCAAGATCCTAGATCTCTGTATGTTGACCAGAAGCTTAGCGGTTATACCAGGTAAACTTGAAGAATGTGCAGTATTAAATGACCAAGCATAGGAAAAATGGATGTTATTTTATATCAGTAGTATTTTTTTCTGAATGTTGTGCTGTTTCATAAAAAAATAAATAACAAGATATTGTACTCCCAAAAGGACTTATCTTGTGACTCTAGAATGAGATTAATGAAAAATAGGGGAATTTTGAATGAATGACTTGGCAGATTATATTAAGATCAGAAATAATGTTGTTACTTCTTCTTTTGGGACATCTCAGGCAAGATTTTGCCTTCTATTCTGCTGTTCTGCCTTTATTTGGCAGACTGATATATCTTGGAGAGTTTTGCTTCAAACTTTATGCTACTGCTAGTCAGTAGTTGGGGACTTTTTTCTCCTTGCTACGTGCTATATAATTATGTGTTTCAGGAACAAATACCATGATCCTTTGTTTCTTTGGTCTTCCCTGTTTTTTTCTTTTTTTTGTTTTTTCACTTATGTTATTATACTTATGTTAACAAAAATAATTTTAAGTTTTGAGTGATTCATTTCTTATAAATTGTATAGTGTTTAGTGATAAGAGACATTTGTTCACAGTAGGTTAAGTAAAAAATGTTATGTGCAATTCTTTATTTAACAAAAATTTTTAAAATAGTTCTTTACATACCATATAACTGTGTAAAGTATATGCCTTTTATACCTGGTACAAGCAAGAAAGTGTACTGTGAAGTTACTTGGCTCTCCATGCAGTTGGACTACTGGCACTTTTGATTTTCAAAAATTAAAATTTCATGAAATTTTACTTTTAGTATCTCTTTCAAAATTTTACCAGTAGTCTTTTATTATTTTCATTTTTAGAAAAAAAGTAAAATTATTTTTCACTTTGAAACAAAAAACTGCAGAGGTAGTAGACAGAATTCTGTACTACTTTGCTTTTTATTTTATAAAATTAAAAAAATACTTTATTTTTTAGTTGAGTTTCAGTTTATAGAAAATTGAAAATTATAGAGAATTCTCAAATACCCTCTACTTTTCCCCCTCCCCAGCTTCCTCTGTTATTAATGTCTTGCAATAATGTGGTATATGTCAGTTGTTTTTTTTTTCGCCTCTGGATTAGTGAGAAATACAAAAGAAACTAAGTATAAAACCCTAGCAGATCTTTTTTATCTTTACTGTCCCGTGATAGTTGGATGCCTGTTTTTTTCCTGAAGAGGAAATAATTTGATAATCCATTCAGGGCTGAGCAAATTCCTGCTTGCTCCCATCCAACGTCCTTTTAACAAAATCAAAATCAACTGTGATTTTCTAGACTAGACCCTTTTGAGAAAAATGCAATAGTTATTAATGTCTTTGAAACTATTTACATGCCATCTTTTTAAATTCAGCTACAGTGAATTCCTAATAACTTTCCAGAGCAAATGTAGTAATTTCAGAAGTTCAAAGTGCACTGAGTAAAATATTTTTCTCTTATTTTGAATATGCTGCCTTTTAGTTTCAGTTTCTAGGACAGAGTAAATTAGGGCCCTTTGATTGCTTTTAAATATATTCTTCAAAATATAAATCATGGCATTTTCAGAAGAATTAAGAAACAGAAAACTGAGACATACAGGTGATATTGAACATAAAATAGTATTAATACTTTTCTTTTTGAAGCCATTATTTTTTTTAATAAATGCGTTGTAATGTAAAATACTCACTTTGAAAAACTGTATGCAGAATTACAAGATCATTTACTATCTTGAAGACTATTGTATTTCTTGGCAAAATTTATTTATTTATTTTTTGAGTTGGAGTCTCATTCCATTGCCCAGGCTGGAGTGCAGGGGCATGCTCACGGCCACCCCAGCGTTGACCTGCTGGGCTCCAGCGATCCTTCCGCCTCAGCCTCCCAAGTAGCCGGAACTACTACCATACTTGGCTAATTTTTAAAATTTATTTATTGTAGAGACAAGGTCTCACCATGTTGCCTAGGCTGGTCTCGAACCTGCGGGCTCAGGCAGTCCTCTCGCCTCGGCCTTCCAAAGTGCTGGGATTACAGGCTTGAGCCACCTCTCCCGGCGGCAAAATTTATAAAACTCTGTATTACTGATCTAGCTCATAACATACCTTGTTTCCCTACTATTTAAAGTTTATGTACTCTGTGATGATGGCGTTTCTCAAATGGTTTTTTTCTATTTTGAGCTAGAGTTTTTAGCTACTTTCTATTCCTTCCTAATCCCTCTATTTAAAAAATACCTCATTTTCTGTTTAGTTTTTTCAGGTCTTTTTTGTGGTGATGGTATTTCTTTTTATCTTTTGCTTTTGACTTCCACATCTGACTCTTTTCTCCCTCTTCCTCTTTTACTGTGCTCTTTTCACAGTCATACAGTTACTCAATTTCAGTTTATTACTTTTATTCCATTCTTTTAATTGATTCTGTAATCACTACTGCCTTGAAAAGAAAAGCTGACTAATCTAGTGTTTTCTGTTCTACTTCTTACCCTCCTGTGGCCCTACTTTACATGCTTTTGCCTATGTACCTTTGCCTTTTATACCATGGTAGGTACTCCTTTTCACTTGGAATCCAAACCTCCAACAACTTCCCTGATCAGTATATATATACTGAGAGAGAAAGAGAGAGAGAGACAGAGACATGAGGTCTTGATGTGTTGTCCAGCTGGTCTCGAATTCCTGAACTCAAGCAATCCTCCTCCCTCACCCTTGCAAAGTCCTGGGATTATGGGTGTGAGCCACCATGTCCAGCTAGTATTTTTAACAGATAGATTTTTATTTTCTGTTTGATTGTTCTTTTGATTTAAGGTATTTTCCATTTTAAAAAATAGTTAAATACATAGATGGTTCCCAACTTAGTGATTTTTCAACTTTTTTAAGTTGAATTCTCCATCGCCCAGGCTGGAGTGCAGTGGCTTGCTCACGGTCACCCCAGCGTTGACCTGCTGGGCTCAAGTGATCCTTTCACCTCGGCCTTCCAAGTAGCCGGAACTATAGGCGTGCGCTACCACACCCAGCTAATTTTTTGATTTATTGTGGAGACAAGGTCTCACCATGTTAGACTGGTCTTGAACCCCTGGGCTCAGGCAATCCTCTCGCCTCGGCCTCCCCTAAAGTGCTGGGATTACAGGCTTGAGCCACCACACTCAGCTGATTTTTTGACTTTGATGGTACAAAAATTGTTCCCGTTCAGTAGAAACTGTACTTCAGGTACCCATATAACTGTTCTGGTTTTTCACTTTCAATGCACTATTCAATAAGTTATGAGATAACCACCACCTTGTTATAAAATAGACTTTGTGTTAAATAATTTTGTCCAGCTGAAGACTAACATAGTGTTCTGAGCATGTTTAAGGTAGGCTAGGCTATGTTGTTTGGTAGCACTGGTGTATTAAATACATTTTCAAGGTCTGATATTTCCAGCTTATGATGTGTTTATCATGGCATAACTCTATTGTAAGTGCAAAGGCAACTGTATCGTAAGTTGAAATTGCATTTAATGCACCTAACCTACCAAGTGTAGTGTAGTCTAGCCTACGTTAAACATGCTCAGAATACTTACATTAGCTTATAGTTGGACAAAGTCATTTGGCAACACAGTTCTCCGTAGAGTATTGGTTGTTTAGCTTTGTGATCATGTGACTGATTGGGAACTACACCTCATTATTACTGCCAAGCATGATGAGAAATTATACTACATACTTCTAGTCTGGGAAAAGGCCAAATTTCCAGATTCACAGTACAGTTTTTGCCAAATGCTTACTGCTTTTGCCTCATTGTAAAGTCAAAAAATTGTAAGTTAAACTATTGTAAGATGGGACCATTTGAAACTCAACTTTAGCTGGGCTCGGTGGCTTAGCCTGTAATCCCACGCCTTTGGGAAGCTGAGGTGAGTGGATTGCGTGAGTCCGCGGGTTCGAGACCCGCCTGGACAACTTGGTGAGACCTCATCTCTTCAATAAATCAAAAATTAGCCGGGCGTGGTAGCACGCGCCTGTAGTTCCAGCTACTTGGAAGGCTGAGGCAGAAGGATTGCCGGAGCCCAGCAGGTCGAGGCTGCGGTGGCTGGGAGCGGCCACTGCACTCTAGTCTGGGCGACAGTGAG
>CAUYQG010017224.1:0-25584 GCA_963574415.1 Tarsius wallacei
CACACAAAAACATGCAACAACAAAAATGAATGCCACTCAGCAAGACACTGCCACACATTGACATGAATGCAGCTGTTTGTACAGTGCTGCCAATGTAAGTGCAAAGTGGCAAGTTCATGAACTTAATTGTCAGACAACATATGTATACATTATTATAAAAACTGAAAGCTTTCAAAATAGGGAGCCACAAGAATTATTTCCACTAAAAGCATAAATAAAACAAGGATCTTCACCATTTTCCCTATTATTTAATGAAGATATGAGATACAATATAAAATATAACAATTGCAGGGAGAGAAGAAGTAGGGAAAACAGAAAGTTAAGATATTTCTGTTGACATATGATAAGACAATAAACTTTGAAACTATTAGAAGAGTATTGATAAAATTAAATTAGGAGGATATGCAAGTAAGATAAAAAAATAAATAGTGGCTATATAAAATCATTTATATAATATAAACATGGACATGTTTTCTAATATATAATTTATTTACAATATATAATAAATATTTATTTATATAAATATGCATAATTACAATATGAAATAGAAGCATAACCACCACTGACAATATAAACAAAAATTATTTCTAAAAATACTTACAAAAATGAACTAGATAAAGTAGAAATTGGAATAAAAATGTTAATAATTAAAGAGAAGGACACATTTTATTGCTAAAAGTCATACTTTTGAATGAAGGTACAGCATTTATAAATATTTTTACTCAGATATTTCTAAATATTAAAATATTTAAAATTTTAAAATATTACGAATAAATCAGTATTGAAGATGATGAAAATTTGTAGAAACTGTATAAAAATAGACATTCACGTAATACTCTGGGTAATAAATATTTCAAGTGGATTAAATACCTTTATTTAAATACCCTAATTAAAATACATTTATTGCAGAGTTTAAATCACTTCAGTTGTGAAAATGCATATGATTTGACTCAAATCTATCATATTTCTACTTGTTTTCTCTTCACTTTTTCTGTCCCTTGTTCTTTTGTCTTATTTTCATACCATCTTTTGGACTGAATTTTTTTTAGGATTTTATTTACCTCTTTTACTGACTTATTCACTAAAACTCTTTGTTTTGTCTTTATATATACATACTTTTCACTTATTATAGTCCACCTCTGAACAATAAATACCATATCTCTTCTCATACAGTATAAACCTTACAACAGTGTGCTTCTGTTTCCCTTACTAGTAGTGGTACTGGTTTTATACATTTTATCTTAAAATATGTTTTAAACATCACCACAAGTTATTATTTTTATTTAAAGTCAACTACATTTGCAGATACTTCAAAATTAATAAATATGAGTTTTTACATGCCCACATATTTGCAATTGGTATAGGTATCTCCTGTCTTAGTCAATTTGTGCTGCTCTAACAGAATATCACAGACCAGGTAATTTTTTTGCTTTTGTTTTTGAGTCAGAGTCACTCTGTCACCCAGGCTGGAGTGCAGTGGCATGCTTATGGCCACCCAAGCCTCAACCTGCTGGACTCAGGTGATCCTTCCGTCTCAGCCATCCAAGTAGCTGGAACTACAGGTGTGCACTACCACACCCAACTAATTTTTTGATTTATTGTAGAGACGAGATCTTGCCATGTTGCCCAGGCTGGTCTCAAACCTATGGGCTCAGGCAGTCCTCTAGTCTCGGCCTCCCAAAGTGCTGGAATTACAGGATTGAGCCACCATGCCTGGCCTAGACTGGGTAATTTATGAACAGTATCTTCTCAGAATTCTGGAGATAGAAATCCAAGGTCAAAGAGCCAAAAGGTTTGGTTTCCTATAAGGGTTTGTTTCAGTGGTGATATCTCCTCATGGTGATGTCTCCTCTTGGTCGTATCCTCACATGGTGAAAGGTGAAAAGGCAAAAAGGGGGTGGATGCTATGTCCTCACATGGCAGAAGAGGTGAACATCTCAAGCCCTTTTATAAAACACTAATCTATCCTGGCTAATCATTTCCTAAAGGACTTAGCTCTTAATATTACCACAATGGGGGTTAAGCTTCAACACACAAATTCTGGAAAGAACATACTCAAGTTATAGAAGAATTGAAATTCTATCCGTTTTCTTTTTCTGAAGAGCTTTATTTGAAATTGTTTCTAGTGCTGGCCTGCTACAGATACATTATTTAAATATTTTACATCCTCATGAGAAATTAGAACTTTTACAATAATTAAATGAAAATGCTTTTCGATTCGGATATTTTTAACTCTAAAATCAACTACATCTGATATTAGTATAGCCACTCCAGCTTTCCTTTGATGAAAACATGTAAGATTTTTGCATCTTTTACTTTTAACCTATTTTTGTGTGTGCTTTTTTTTGTGGACAGTACATAGTTACGTTATGCTTTTTTAATCCAATCTTATAACCATTGTCTTCTATTTGATATTTTAGATCACTTATATTTAATGTGATTATTGATAGGGTCAAATTTAAATTTTTTATCTTTCTGCATAATTTCTATTTGATTTATCTGTTCTTTGTTCTTTTCCTTTTTTCTGCTTTTAAAGTAACTTATTGAGTATTTTTTTACATTTAGTTTTATGTCACATGTTAATTATTAGCAATAACACTTTGTTTAATTCTATTGTTTATTTTAGTGCTCATATTATATATATTTTATTTATTGCATTCTACCCTCAAGTGATGCCATCGCACATAATGTATAAGAAAATTATAGCAGTATACTATCATTTCCCCCTGTCCCAACCTGTGTGCTCTTGTTGTCATACATCTTATGTCTACTTGTTTTAAGCACTGCCATACATTCTTATTACTTTTGCTTTGATAAGTCAATTATTTATTACAGACATTAAACATTAGAAAAAATATTTTCTACATATACATGCATTTATCATTTCTAGTGCCCTGCATTTTTGTGTGTAGACCTAAAATTTTATCTGTTATCATTAATTTATGCCTGGATAATTTCCTTTAACATCACCATGACATAGTTTGGATATTGTCTCTTTCCAGTCTCATGTTGAAAAGTGATATAGCCAACGTTGAAGGTGGAACCTCATGGGAAGTGTGTGGGTCATGGAGGTAGATTCCTCATGAAAGTCTTGGTACCCTCCTATGGTAATGAGTGAACTCTCGCTCTAGTAGTTCTTGTGAGAGCTGGTTATTTAAAAGGGAGTGCACCTCCTCCTCTCCAGCTTGCTCTATCTCTTACCATGTGGCATGTCTACTCCTTTTCACTTTCTGCCTTGATTGTAAGCTTTCTGAGGCCTCACCAGAAGCAGATGCAGGCACCATGTTTCTTGTACAACCTGCAGAACCATGAGTCAAATAAATTTGTTCACTCTATAAATTGCTCAGTCTTAGGTATTCCTTTATAGCAATGCAAAATGGACTAATATAATTTCTCATCATGTAGGTCTGCTGTCAATTTATTCTTCAGCCTTTCTATGTCTGAAAAACTTTTATTTTGCTTTTGCTATGAAGGATACTTTAACTGACTATAGAATTCTCAGATGATAGTTTACTTTCTCTCCAGTTTAATAATGTCACTCTAGTTTCTTCTGTCCTCAACTTTTTCTAATGAAAACCTGTTACCATTCTGATCTGTGTTCCACAATGTGATTTGTCACTCCAGCAACTTTTAAGATTTTTCTTTGTTACTGGTTTCAAGCAATGTAATTATGATATGGCTTAATATAATTACGTTCATGTTTTTCATGTTCTTCTTTATGTCTCTTAGACTTGTTTATTCTGTGAACAATGTTCTTAATATTTTTATTACCTCATACCTATGCTATGTTTATAAGGAATACATATAAATTGGCTATAAGTGAGTTATTACTAGCTCCAAATTTAGTCCTGATTAATTCTTCTATTTAGTTCTGCATTGAGGAATATTTGCCTTTTCATTGCAAATACCTGTCTTAACTTTGGAGACCAGTGGAATGTTGGTACAAGTTAAAAAGAAACACAGTTTCTCCCTAATCAATAATTATTTCAATATGCCATTTTAATTTATTAATTTATTTTAAATTTTAGATTCAAAGGGTCCACATATGTATTTGAAACATGGACATATTGTGTAGTGGTAAAGATTGGGTCTCAGGTGACCCATACCCTAGATAGTGACATAGTGCCCTGAAGGTGGTTTCTGAATCCTAATCCTCCAATCTCTTCCCCCCCATTGAAGTTCCTAGTGTCTAGTATTTCTTCTTTGTGACCATTTAGCCCCCACATATGAGTGAGCACATGTGGTGTTTGGTTTTCTGCTTCTGAGTTGGCTTACTTAGAATGGTGATCTCCAGTTTCATCCGTGTTGCTGCAAAGGGCATAGTTTCATTCTTTTTTATGGCTTTATTGTATTCCATTATCCACTGATCAATTTATGGGCATTTAGGTTGATTTCACATCTTTGCGATTATGAAATAAACATGAACATGCAGGTGAGGGTGTCTGTTCCTTAGGAAGGACAACTACCTAGTCATGGAATTGCTGAATCAGGAGGCAGATCTACTTTTAGTTCTTTGGGTAATCTCCATACCACTTCCCAAAGAGGTTGCACTAATTTAAACCCACATCAACAGTGTATAAGTGTTCCCTTTTCTCCATATCTGCACCAGCATCTGTTGTTTTTTGATTTTTTAATAATGGCCACTCTGATGTAAGGTGGTATCTTACTGTGGCTCTAAATTGCATTTCCCTGATTACAAGTGATGGTGATCATTTTTTTCATATGTTTGTTGGCCATTTGTATATCTTCTATAGACAATGTTCTTTGTGGTCTCTTTAGGAGTCTTGCGTGTTTGAATTAAAAAACTGAAAATGGAAGATGGTGAGTAGAGAAACAGAAAAAGGTCTATATTCACACTCTATGATTTTCTATGTTTTTCCTCTTCAAACAGAACAGTTTTTGTTTGTTTTATGTTGTTTTTTCTTAATTTGTGGATTGTATGCTCATGTATGAGTATTGTTTAAAATGTTAGATTTCTCATATTTTCTCATTTTATTATTGAGTCTATGATAATGTTTTTCAAAATAGATCTGAAAACACTCATGCAAACTTTGAGAGTCTTCTTTTAATACTTACTCAGACAAACGTGCTTAAAATATTGCTTTTTTACTAAAAAGAGTTCTAGATTTTTGGTAATTTTTTTTATCAAAAGAAGTTTGTTCCTCTTCTCTCTGGAATATAGAAGAAAACAATGTCTCCCTTTTATGCAGTTTTTTAGTAAGGCTTCTAAGAATGCTTTCTGTTTTATTTTGCTGGCTTAATTATTTCACTTGTCTTTTTCTTATTGCTAAGATCAAAGCATGGTTCTCACTTATTCAGCTGAAACCAAGAAAAAATTAAGCAGAGCAACCTTTGAAACAGATTGTAAAGGTATATACTTCCATTAAGTAAGAAATATGGATAACTGTGAAGTTTTAAGCATACTACTTAAACTAATTAAATTTAATCCTCCCAGATGTTTCTATATGAATATGAACTGTTAAATACCTTTAGGGAGATTTCATTGTTGGAAACCTGAACTTAATTCAATTCCTACTAAAATCCTTTGCTCAGCAACATGATCAGAATAATTCAATTCTGAATAAATGATACAGTAAGATCATGCCAGAATCATGTTAGTATGGACATAATTCACATCTCAAGTAAAGTAGGTAGTGGTTTCTGATCAAGAGAGTGTGTGTATAACAGAACAAGCATATAAGCAGAATTAAAATGCATACATTATCATTGACTCATCAAGAAAAAAATTACAGCTCAGGAGGAATGAAGATGATTCAAGATAAACAGAGGTCTTTCTGCTATTACCTCTGTTCTTCTTTGGAGATATTCTGTCTCTAGCTTGGAAGACATCAAATATATATGCAAGTAATCTGTTCTTTATTTTCCCTTCATGTGTATTCCAGATGATTCATTTCCAAAGATAGTTTAATTTGCCTTGTAAAAATTTGCATTAGAAAGTGATTGAAATGCTTTCTTTACCTTCATCACAGATGCTTAAAATTCAGTAGAGGTATTATTATATAGTGTATGCACATACATACACATAATAATATGATTTCATGAATTTTCTAGCCATCATCTGAACTGTGTATGTACGCAAATGTCGGTGTGACTATAAGATTGTATCAAACATGTGCATTGCCTCTGCCATTCTCTATCACATTCCCAAGAGACATATTGTGTAGTTTTTGTTAACATGAGACTTAATATGATTTAAGACATGAAGACTTAAGATGTTTGTCCTTTCTGAAGGATTTGCATTCTAATAGGAAAATTTTACAGGTCAAAGCATGGTCAGGACCCATGTAGTTAACCCAGTGGAATATTGGACATAGAAAAAATGAGTGATAATGGAAGCTTATTTCTATAGAGACATTGCTTCCATTTTATTCCTTCAATCAGAAGGCGTTATTATCTGCTTGCTGGGATGTCCAGATTCATTTAAAAGTGTTAACAACTCTTAATAATATCTACTATATCACTAACTCACTAAAATTAATGTCTTACCTCAGAATGCTTTGAACACTGATACTAAATTATTCTGAACTACAGTCCTTTAAGCAACATTGAAAATAGGCCCATGTATGTAGCAATTGTTCTTTGGGTCTAAAGTAAACAGATTGAAAATATAAGCAAAAAAATAAAGGTTATTAGAATGTATCAAGTGTCCACTACTGGGCTAATTGCTCTCACAAATATAATCTCATTTTTGTTTATAAAATATTAAAGGTATGCTTTAATAAACTCTAGTTTCAGGTATATAAAGTGAGGAAAAGATTTTTAAAAATCAGGTCTATCTTGTCCTGAGCTTTGGTGGAAAATAAAGTCTCCTCTAAACATTATAACATCAGACTTATCTTATATTGGTTTGAGGTTCAAATGTATTCTGCCTGAATGATACCAGATACCCAAAGTCAAGGAAATAAAAAATGTTCTCATAGTGATTGTTCCTGGATCAATTTAAGTCTTTTTTAGAGGGACTTCCCTCTACCCAGACCTCATAGGTTTCCCATAAAATATAAGCTATCAGTGTAAATTTTAAAAATAAATTAGGAAACACAGAACAATGAAAAAAATAAAAATACTAACAAAAAAACCTATCAACAATGAACTTGGATTCTTAAGAATTAAATAATGAAACAATCAAATACTGGTTACAAAATGAATATGTTTAAGTGACTAAATACATGAAAAGATGAAAATGAATCATTACAAAAGTGAAATTTACTCTTTAAAAAAAAGGCCAAGATAAGTTTGAGAAAATAGTTTGTGTTGGTGTTCTACAGAAAAACAGAACCCATAGAATGTGTGTATCTGCGTGTGTATGCATGCATACATATGTGTGTGCTTATATATTCTCCCTTTCTTTATTTTCTGTATATAAATCTCTGTGTGTATGTAAATATTTAGATAGCTAGATGTAGATGTATACTTACTTCTATGTCTATGTCTATCTGTCTATCTATGTAGCGATATATATAGAGAGAGAGAGATTTAGTACAAGGGATTGGTTTAGACAACTGTGTGATGTGGCAAGTCTAAAACTTGCAAGGCAGCCTAGCAGGCTGAAGGTTTAGGAAAGAGTTGAGGTTGCAATCAGAATCATTAAATAGTCTGTACTATTCCTTGGAGAAACATAGTGGGAGCCTCTTTGGGTGGGAAGTCTTTTCCTCTTAAAACCTTAACTGATTGGATAAGGCCCACTCAAAATATGGAGGGGTAATCTGCTTTATTCAAAGTCTGTTATTTTAAATGGTCAAGCACATTTTAAAAATACCTTCACACCAAAATTAAGATTGGTGGCCAAAAACTAGTACTACGTCTTAGCCAAGTGGACACATAAAACTAACCATCGCTGAACCTGACAAATTTTAGAAATAAAAAGAATCATAGATTTTTTAAAAAATTAAAAATAAATAAATAATATCCAAGTTTAAAGTAAGCGGTTGGAAAGAAATATACCAAAAAAAGCCAAAATTAAAGAAAGTTTATATAATAATGTAAGAGAAAACATATTTTTAAGACAAAAAATAGGCAATATAAGGGAAGTTTATTATATAATAACAAAATACACACTCAATCAAAAGATTTAAAAGTCTGTACCTAAATACCTACAATAAAGTAGGCTCATAATAAATAAAACACACATTAACATAACTAAACAGATAATTTTTAAGTCCACAGTGAGAAAAAAATGCTGTATAATTCTCAAATATTCATCCAACAAGCCTGCAAAAGTTCATAAGAACACATAAACTTGAAAAAAATAATTAATAAGAGTTATTTAATAAAGATGATAGCCATTGTTCTTACTAAGATAATGAATGTATAATTCTGAAATGCTAAGAAAACTACAGAATTCTATGTACTAGATCACATATTTCAAACAATTTTATTCAAATACATAACTAGTGTATCATTTAATAATCTTTTTTATTAATTTTGAATTATATACTGTACCCCACAATTTTAAAATAAAATTTTTAAAAAAGAAATACTGCTAATTTCACTGCTTATTACTTGAGTTAACTTAGTAAAATGTGTTTGTGTTTTATAGTATCTGTCTGGAAAATGGTTATAGCAATGCTGCACAAGATTATTAACTTCGAATACTATAATGAAAATTTTATGTTAAATTGCTTTGCACATTGGAATTCAGTGAGTTCGGTTTGTTTTTTTCTATTTTCTTTTCCAATTAGGTAAGCGGTAGTAGATGTCTGTATTTGTTGCTAAAGTTTTTTATTTCTTTTTGTAAAACAAAATTAATTTTGCCACCAGTAATGATAAAAAGCCCTCCACCTCCTCATTTTAATGTTTCTTTTAAAGGATTTCAATTTCTAAAAGCAGTTATTGACTGGTTACTTGATAGCACATCAACATAACATAAAAAAACTCACACTTTTTCTTTTGCTTCTTTTTTTTCCTTTTGCTTCTTTATGTAAAGATTTCTTATTTGACTATATAAGATAATTGATAACTCTCTAAATCTTACCTGAAGTTCATATCATTTTGTCTGAAGCAAATAAACTGACATAATATGAGTTGAACAAAAATTCCATAGTTTTAAAATGATTAAGAGCTAAAATCATTTTGTTATCAAATTTAACACTTTTAATAATCATTTCCAGATTATTCTGTTATAAATTCTTTATTATGTGATCCATTTGGATTGCAACTTCAAAATGCATCAACACTGTAAATATTGCTTGCTCACAGTCTATAAGATGGTTTGCCTCAAAGCTAAATGCTGATATGAATAGTTTAATGGGTGTTCTTCAGAGTATTTTTAGCAAATCATGACCTATAGGACCTAATTTTCCATGTATTAAGTTGGAAACTGGAAGAAAGACATCTGGGCTTTGTATTCTATTGTTTCTTACTTTGGGAATATAAACTGGCTCATTTGTTCTGGTTACTATAAATTACACAGCTAAATCTCTCATTGTGTCACAGGAAACTTTAGTCGTCTGAATAATTACTCAAATATCTTTTATTCTAAAAAATAAGTAGAATAAACTGTTGATAGGTAATGCACAATTAACAGAATTAAAATACTGAGCAGTGTTCAAAGCTATGTAACACTCATAGAGACTGTCTACAATCATTGAAACTGGATAAATATTTTGAATTCTTTTATTCTCTCATTCTGAATAAGAGCAAGAGGACAGGAAATTATAAAAGAAGATGTTGAAACAGAGGCTGTAAGAAATGGCGAAAGGTAATAAATTGAACAGGTTTTCAATTTATTGGCAATAATAACCAATTCATGCTTTTTCCCTGTTCTGTGTTGAGATTCCCAGACTTCACCCAACCTCCTCAAATTTACACCCTTATCCCAACCTTCATCAGCCTGAGATTTTTATTTGAGGACTTTTTTTACACCATAACATTTTAATTATCTAAGCAAAAAAGTAGGTGTCAAAAATATATTTCATCAATAAATGATCAAGCAAACACATTTGACCACTGTTCAATATTTTGCATGATGTTGGCAACTAGAAGCAAGAATCGGAATTTAAAGCATAAGATGTCAATTTTGCTTTTGGTAAAAATTTTTCTATTTATTATCTACAGAGTGACAAGCCAGTTTTCAGCTTGGTGATTTAGGGAAAGTCAATAAAATAAGAAATCAGAATGGAGAACAACCTTTAGAAAACACCATTTTTAATATGATGACACAGAATAATTAACATTTTAAAATGCAGAAGTCATTTAACAATAAGAGTAATGAATGTGAGTAATCTCATTGCATTTTGAAATAAAAATTTCAGATGTTAATCTCCATATACTCATACAAATGTACACACATACTTGTATATACATAAGTATAAATATGTATTGAGGTATGAATATACAGTATTTATATAAGTGTAATATGAAATAAGTAAAGAAATGTTGGAAGAATTCATAGATCCAGGAGTATGAATATACAGTATTTATATAAGTGTAATATGAAATAAGTAAAGAAATATTGGAAGAATTCATAGATCCAGGAATCCAACTATTCAACAAGTTCATCAAGGAGAGAGCTAAACAAAGACTCTAACGTGAAGAAGAAAGTTTACATCTAACTATCTGAGAAGCGACAAAGAATCTCCAGGAAGTATACGTTTGAATATAAAATTATTTTTTTCTGTAGTTTCTTAACTTCTTTAGATGTTAAAAAACTTTTTGTAGCATTGCTAAGAATTCCAATTTTTCTTCTTTTATTTTAAAGATATGGAATACTATTCAGGGTTAGGTACACAAATGTTCATTATGCATATACCTTTATTGATGAGGTATGCCCTCCCCCACTCCGGCAGTTCCCTGCTACTATCAATTCCCCTCCTCCCACCCCACTCCCCTGTCAGTTTCCCACTACTGCCAATCCCTTTCTTATAGTATTATGATAATTGTTCAAGGTTTGCTTATGAGTGAGAACATGTGGTACTCAGTTGTTTCTTGGATAGATCACTCAGTATTATAGACTTTAAGTCCATCCAAGTTCCTGAAAAATTCATAATTTTGTCCTTCTTTATGACTGCATAATGTTCCATTATGTATATGTACCACAATATTACACAGCCATAAAGAAGGACAAAATTATGAATTTCACAGCAACTTGGATGAACTTAGTCTATAATACTGCGTGATCTATCACAGAAACAAATAACTGAGTACCATATGTTCTCATTCATAAGCAGACCTTGAACAATTAGCATAATACTGTAAGAAAGGGATTGACAGTAGCAGGAAACTGCTGGGGGGTGGGGGAGAGTTGGGATTGGCAGTAGTGGGAAATTGCCAGAGGAGGAAGGGGCACACCCCATCAACAAGGGCACCTGCATAATGAACATTTGTATATCTAACCCTGAATTGTACTCCATACCCTTAAAATAAAATTTTTTTAAAAGAAAAAAATACCTGCACACACATGTTTATTGTGGCATTATTCACAATAGCAAAAACATGAAACCAACCATGCTGCCCATCGGAAGAACTCCAATGTTGATAGCAATATTTTCTGGCATTTTCTAGGAACAATGTTCATAATGCAGTTTTGTTTAGCAATGCTACTGTCTACTTTTCCTGTCAAGTCATTCCTTACTTAACCACTGAAAATAAAATGAGCTCTACATCTCAGAGCAAATTTTGCTTTCTTAAGATTTTCTTATTGCTTTCTTTTTTAAGTTAAAATTTTCCTTGCAATTTTTATTTTTCTTACTTCTCTCTCTCTGCTGAAGGTGACTCTCCCTGCCTCCAGTATTTATGTACTTGTATTATTTTCTTGCATTTTGTCTTGATTCATCCTTTGACTTGCTTTAACCAGAAGAATGGGGTGAAAGTGCCACTGTGCTAGTTCCACGTTTACCAGTTAAGAAAGCCTGATAAGTTTCATTTTGAGGCTTCTAGGAGGTTGGATACACCATGTAAGAAGTCTAACTGTGTGCTAGAGAGATCACAAGGAAAGACCTTGTGTAGAGGGCAGAGAGAGAGAGGGGCCCCGCAATACCATCACTCTAGCTGAGTCTTCTAACTCTCCCTGACCTGATACAAGTGAAACCATCTTAGACCATCAAGTCACAGTCAAACCTGGCCTCAGTCACGTGAGATTACAAACAAACCAGAGGGGGAAAAAATGGCACTCAAACCAGGGATCAGCAAACTTTTTCTGTAAGAAGTAAGATAATAAATATTTTTGATTTTGCAGGCCGTATGGTCTTGAAACAACTCTGTTGTCACAGGGCAAAAGTAGGCATAGGCAATACATAAACAAATGACTGTAACTGCGTTACATTAAAATTTTATTTATGGTGGTGAAATTTTAATTTCATATAATTTTCACACATCACAAGATCTTTTTAATTTACTTTTCAGCTATTTAAAAATAATAAAAAAATTCTTTTTTATTTAGAAGTATTTATTGCCCTTTGTTCTTTTTTAAAAATTTTTATTTTAAAGATGTAGGGCACAATTCAGAGTTAGGTACACAAATGGTCATTTTACAGGTAAAGTTTGAGCCTCACTTTGGTTCACACTTCACCTGGTTTGAGATCAGGTACTCTTATTGATAAAGTGTCCCCCCTACCTCCCCTGGCAGTTTCCCACTACTGCCAATCCCTTTTCTTATAGTATTATGGTAATTTTTCAGGATCAGCTTGAGTGAGAACACATGGTACTTAGTTATTTGTTTCTGTGATAGATCACTGAATATTACAGATTCTAAATCCACCCAAGTTGTTGTAAAGTTCATAATTTTGCCCTTCCTTATGGCTGCATAATATTCCATTGTGTATATGTACCACATTTTCTTTTTTAATCCAGGCCACTTTCAGTGGTTCCAGGTTTTTGCTATCATGCATAGTTCTGCAATAGACATGCATGCACAGATATATTTTTTATGGAATAATATGTGTTCCTCCGGGTATATTCCCAGAAGGAAGATTGCTGGGTCATATGGGAAGTCGATTTTTATATCTTTTAGGATTTGTCACACTGTTTTCCACAGAAGTTGTACTAGTTTACATTCCCACCAACAGTGTTGAAATGTTCCCTTTTCTCAACAACCTCTCCAGCATCTATTATTTTGTGAGTTATTGATGATGGCCATTCTTACAGGGGTTAGGTAGTACTTCAGTGTGGTTTTGATTTGCATTTCTCTGATGATTAGCGAGGCTGAGCATTTTTTCATGTATTATTGGCTGCTCATATGTCTTCTTTTGAGAGATGTCTATTTATATCTTTTGTCCACTTTTTAATAGGGCTGTTTGTTTTTGTTCTCTCTGACATGTTTGAGTTTCTTATAGATCCTGGAGGTTAGGCCTTTGTCAGATATACAGCTAGCAAATATTTTTTCCCGGTCTGTGGGCTGTCTGCCCACTCTCTTGATGGTTTCTTTGGCTTTGCAGAAGCTTTTCAGTATGATAAGTTCCCACTTGTCTATCTTATCTCTTATGGCATGGGCACTTGGGGTTTCACTTGCAGGCCATACAAAAACAGACAATAACAACAGGCCAGATTTTTTTCCTTGGGTCATAGTGTGCTGACCCTACTCCGACAAACCCACAGAAGTATGAGAAGTAATAAGAAATGGTTGTCTTTTTAAATCCTTAACTTTTGGGATAGTTTGTTTCTCAGTAAATAGATAACCCAAATACTATTTCTCAGATTCTGTCTCAGGAAAGAAATAAAAGGATCAGAGCTCTAGATGTGGAATAAATGAAATGTGAGTGAGAAATCGTTGTATGATGATCACTTGCTTTGGTCAAATGGAATACGTACAGGTCTGTAATTATCCCAACCTGTCTGTGAAATAGACTGTATTTAAAAACACAGTCATAGAAAATCACATGCAAGTGAGTCACAGAGCTGGGATGAGAGACTACCTGTAAAGTACTTCAGGATATAGCAAACAAGGACTTCCACCATGCTTACATTAAATAAAAAAATCACTCCCAAAAAATCAAAGGAAAAAGTTGAAGGTGGTGAAAGTAGTTAAAATGAAAATGGAAGAAAAATTGATCATATAATAAACACCTGTGAGTATACGGAGGTTGAGTATGACAGTTTTATCTAAACTGTATAAAGAAACAAAAAATAATGCAAGGATAAATTGCTGCCAAATGTGTAGCCCAAATATGAGGATTAACTTTCTGACCGAGAGTACCAAAGAAAGGCACCTTTAAAACTCAGCAGTTGGCTGTCTTTAAGAATTACATGATTGGTTTTCTACTTAAAAGATTTAAGTAAAGCCTTATCTAATGGCAAAGACTGGGATTAGATAACCTTTTTTCGCTCCGATTTTAATCTTGGGATGTGTGATTAGAAATCACAGACTTTAATATGCAATTTGAAATTTATACTGCTGAGTTTAAACTTTCTCAGTTGGCAATTGATAGCTACTGTTGTCTATGAACTGTAGTAAAGAGTGCACCGTGAGGTTTTAATGGGTATTGTAAAATCATCAAAGTAAACATTTTCCCACTCCTAGCATGTAAGTGCTTATTATTACTTTCAGAGAACCAAAACTAAATAAAACAAATGGATAAATATGTAGAAAAATAAATGCGTAACTATTCTGAGAATAAATTTTAAAAAATATTTTCTTCAAAGAATAACACATCAAATGCATTATAAAATCAATGTCTTTACACAGTCACATGCTTACTTTTGCTGGTTTATACACCATAATGTCATGGAACTGAAACTTGTCCAGTTAATGACCCCACAGCCATCATAACTCTCTGCTTTTAACAAGAAACACACACTTTACACGTGAGCGTGCACACACACACACACACACACACACACACACACAGAGGTCCAAACACCCCAGTTGAAAGGGAGAGATGGAAAAATATAACTTTGATAAATATTTCTTCTATAAAACTGTGTGAAACTGACAGTGTGTAACTGTGTGTGTGTGTGTGTGTCTGTGTGTGTCTGTGAAACTGACAAATTTTATACGTAGTTCCACTTTTTCACTTGCTTTATCATAAAATTATTCAAAGCAACAAGAATGTCATATAGGCTTTACAAATGTCTGATTTGATGTACAAATAAGACATGCTAGTTTTATTAGGTAACATCTATGCTTCTTCATTTATAAAACTACACAAATGGTTTCTGCAACAGTCAGAATGTTTGTGCTCCTCTAAAGTTGGTAGATTAAAATTCTAACCCCAAAGAATAGTATTAGGAGGTGTGGCTTATGGGAATTAATTAGATCATGAGTTTGGAGTCCTCATGACTGGCATCATTGCCCTTACAAAAGAGACTGCAAAGAGTGAACTAGCCCCTTCCCTTATGTGAAGATACAGCTAGAAAGTGCCATCTACGTGAAAGCAAGCTTTTACCAAACACCAAATCTTTCACTGTCTTGAGTGTGGACTTCTCAGTTTTCAGATCCGTGAGAAATACATTTATGGTGTTTATAAGCAACCCAGTCTAAGACACTTTGTTGTAACAGTCTAAATGGACTAAGGTAATTTTCAAATGAAATAAATGTAATGGACACCTCAGAATTAGTATAGTCCTGGTTCTCTAAATGTTGACAATTAATACTGAATTTAAATTGAGCCCTCCATATTGGTAAAATGATGCAAGTATAATTTATCACAAAGCATTATAAATAAATATTAACATAGTCATAGACATCAGAAGTGGAACAGAAGAAACTATAATCACTTTGCTCAATTAACAACTTAGGTCTTTTTCTTTTTTCTTGGACATTAGGTGATAACGCCAATAGTTTCTTCTTTAATCATGGCACTCAAAGTCACTGCCCATCACTTTCAGAAAAGAACTCCAAAAGCTCTATTTCCCAAAGGTTTATTGGGCGAGGCAATGCCTACAAAGTATATTAATTATATTAAATATAAAGAAAATCGAACGCTGTACTTGAAATGAACCAGTTATGTTATGTAGCTAATTAAAGTAATTCCTGATTTAAAAAATACTGCAACTTATATTTAGACATTTGTTTTGCTTAATTTATAAATTAGTACTCTGAGATACTTGTGTTTGTACATTTAAGCACTTGACATCATTTGAATATTGAATAGAAATATCAAAACTAACATGGCTAGAATTTATTCTTTATGTCCAGATCCTCTCCTCTTCATCATCTATTGAACAAATCAGAAATCATGGCTATCTCCTTGGTACTTCATTTTCTTTGTTTCACTCTTTCCAGTTCTTCATTGTTTTAATCTGATAAATACCTTTAAAATATGCTCATTTTTTATTCATCTTCATTGCACTTGTCAGATAATACCGCCTTCTTCTCTCTCCTAGAGAGGTAAAATAGTTCTTACATTACTTCGATGTTATTTTTCTTTGCCTTTGTCACCTGCAATGGCTATCACAAAATACCATAAACTACAGAACTACGGAAATGCTATTTCTCACAGTTCAAGAAGCTAAAAGTCTGAGATCAAGGTGCTAGGATGATAGCGTTTATTGAGGATGAAGCAGACTGCTACCAGTTATTCTATAATAACTTTTTAAAGAATCATTAATTCAATTCATGAGGGCTCTACCCTCATGAACTAATTACCTTTCAAAGGCCCTAGCTCCAAAAATCATCATATTGGAATTAGAGTTTCAACATATGAATTGTGGGAGGACACAAACATTTAGACCATTGCACTCTCCAATCTATTTTTTACCCATCAGTCAGATAAATCCTTTCAAAGTATAAAGCTAACATAATTATTCCTCTGGATTCAAACACTTTGATGACTTACCAATATCTCAAAGAAAATACCCATTCTTTATCCTTTGCAAAAATATTCTTCATGACTTCGTTCTTGTCCAGATCTCCAAATTTTGTTCTTATCGGTTGCCTTTTCTGCCACTGTGCTAAAGTCACTCTGGTTTTATTTCGTTTCCTTAAATACAAGTTTGTTCTTGTCTCCCGGATTTTGCTTATGCTATTCTCTTTGTCTGGCATTGTTTGCCTGAACCACAAACCCTATTTCCTGCCAAAAACTGAAAGTGTATTTGGGTGTTATACTTCAGCTTGTAAATGACATTTTAGCAACATCATTTCTGGTGACTCTAAATTAAAAGATTAACCCTGTCTTGTTTATAAGTACAGTACTCTGTTGATTTCTTCATGACACAGCACATTTTTTAAATGTAAGTAAAGAGATTACTTGGACCAAATTTGAAAACTGCAACCTGGAAGACATAGATTCAAGTTGCCCTGAATATATGCTCCCCATAACACACTTTAATATATGTATTACTTGATGAAAAATAATTACAAAGACGTAATTAGTATTAATGTGCCATAACTTGTGTCTGGTGCTGGGAATTCAAAGGAGATCAATACCCAGTCTCTGACCTTAAGGAACCTTCTGTCCATGGGAGGAGACAACCACAAAAATAAATACTTCAGTGTAATCAAATGACTGAAGTAGAAAAGGTATGCAAGGAACAATGAGAATATAGAATATAGGACATCATTTTGAAGAGAACAAGAAAAACTCTGGAAAAGAAGCCATGCTCATTTCTATCCAAAATAAGCACAGAAATCAATGAGGCAATAATTTAGTGTGGGGACTGCAAAGAGGAGGGAAACTATGGGATTGGAATATTTGAAATATTCCATTTTGAGGAGATAAAATTACAGAATATAAGAAAGAAACGTAATGGTTGATGTGATACATTTTATACAGTTTGATGAAGTGAGGCAAAGTATATGTAAAAGGAAATGGTAAGATGTGGGATAGGCAGTTAAGCCAATGGCTACACCTTTAAAATATTTAATAATAGCAGCAGTAATAATAAAAACAATAGCAATGATACTGATTCATTCTTACTATGCACTGAATACTTTTACACTATTTATTTATTTTTTTCTTCAGTCCTGGCCTTGGGCTCCCAGGACCATGAGTACAAGAGTGGGAACGCAGGCTGAACTCCAAAAAGTCAGCTTTCTGAGTGGCAGACCTACCGCATTTCATTCCAGTTAACTGACAGACAAGGAGACACAACAAGAAAGATCAATTTGGGAAGTGGGTGTGGACCATGTAGTAGCTTCCTTCCCTGGTGGGTTCTGGACCTTTAGGTTAAAGTTCAATTACAGGTTGGGCAGCTAGCAAACTTTCAGATCTTCCCACCCCTTGCCTGAGAATTTAGCAACATCTAGACAGGCCTTAAAAATATATGCAAGAGTGTCTTATCTCTGGAAGTAAAAGAATAATAACCACTATTATGAAAACATGCAAAGCTATAAAGCTCACTGGTAGTTTCAAAGAAGAAAGAGAAAGAAATCAAATGTTTTCACTACAGAAAACTACCTGACCCCCAAAATAAACACTAAGAGAAGCGAGAAACAAAGGATATACAAAACCACCAAAAGTCAGTCAACACAATGACAAGAATGAGTCCTTACCTCTCAGTAATAACTCTGAATGTAAATGAATTAAATTCTCCATTTGAAAAATACAGGCTGAATGGATTTTTAAAAGAAGACCCAACTATACCACATATATGCTTTGCCTATAAGAAACTAACCTCATTTGTAAAGACATACATAGGATAAAAGTGAAAGGATGAAAAAAACATCCCATGCAATTGGAAACCAAAAGGGAGTAGCAGTAGCTATATTTATATCAGACAAAACAGACTTTAAATCAAAAGTTGTAAAAAGAGAAAAAGAAGCACATTATATAACAATACAGGAATTAATTCAGTAAGAGAATATAAATAATTATGTGTGTGTGTGTGTGTGAGAATCCAGATATTTAAAGCTGATATTATTCAGTTTAAAGGGAAAGATAAACCCCAATTCAATAATAGTTGAAGACTTCAATACCTCACTCCTAGTACTGGGTAGATTACCAAAACAGAAAAGCAACAAAAAATAAAATCAGATTAAAACTGCAATCAGTTGATCAGACCTAACACATTTACAGAATATTTACTCAATAGCTACAGACTAACTTTTTTTGTTGTTGTTGGTACATGAAGTATTCTCCAGGATATGTTAGGACACAAAATAAGTCTCAAAAAAATTTCAAAAATCAAAATAATTCAAAAATTTATTGAAAAAAATGAAAAACACACATCTACACATACAGACACATACACACACACAAAAAACATACCCAAACCTATAAGACTCAGCCAAATTAGTTTTAAGAGATGAATTTATAGCAATAAATACCTACATCAAAAAACCAGAAAGATTTAAAATAAACAACCTAATAATGTCTCTTAAGGAATTAGAAAAGCAAGAACAAGACAAACTCAAAATTATTGGAGAAAAGAAATAAAGATCAGAGCAGTAATAAAAGAAATTGAAAGTAAAAAAGGTATTTCAAAAGATCAAAGAAAAAAAAGTTGCTTTTTTTTGAGAACATAAAATTGACAAACCATTAGCCACACTAAGAAAAAAGAGGGAAGATTCAAATTTTTTAAATCACATGAAGAGACATCAAAACAAATATTACAGAAATTAAAAGGAAAATTAGAAACTACTATGAATAACACACTATACACCAATAAATTAAAAAACATGGAGGGAATGGATACATCTCAGGGCATACACAACCTACGAAGATTGAACCGAGAAGAAAGAGAAAACTTGAGCAGAATATTATCAAGTGATGAAATTGGATCAGTAATAAAAAGTCTCCCAATAAAGAAAACTCCAAGACAGGTCGACTTCTCTGCTATATGTTACTGAATCTTTCAAGAAGAATTAATAACAAATATTCCAAAAAAATTGAAGCAAAGGGAATTCTCCCTAGCTCATTTTATGAGGCCAGTATAACCCGGAAACTAAAGCCAGATGACGACATGCAACAACAACAACAAGCAACAGGTCAATATCTGTGATGAACATCGATGCAAAAATCCTTAATAATAATAACATAAATGTATTTTTCACAATGTCGGAGACTGGAAAGCCCACAGTCTAGGCACTGGCAGGTTCAATGTCTGGTGAGGGTTGTTTTTATTTTCAAGATGGCACCTTGAATCTTTCTTTCTCCAGAAGTGACAATCACTGTGTCCTCATGTGGAATAAAGGATAAAAGGGACAGATAGCCCCCAACAAACCCTTTTATAAGGTATTAATCTTATCCATATGGGCTTTACCCTCACTACATAATCACTTCCTATAGGCTCTACCTCTTAGTACTATCACATTGACAATTACATTTCAACATATCAATTTTGTATGACACATTTAGACAACACAGACCTCACAAACCAAGTCAATAATTATTCACAAACTCTGTCTTCATTTAGTAAATAAGAAACAAACTCTCTCCAATTTATTCTGTTTGGCCAAAGTGATCCTGACACTAAAAACTAGACAGAGACATTGCAAGAAAATAAGACTGCAGACCAATTTTTAAAAATAAATATAAATGCACAAATTCACACAAAAATACCAATGAATTAAATTCAGGTTAAAATGATCACTATCAACTAGAAATGCAAGACTGGCATAAAATAAAAATCACAATTAATGTATTACAAAATACTTATGATAAAGAAAATACATGATTACCTTGAAAGATTCAGAAATAAGTATTTGGCAAAATCCAGTATTATCTCATCACAAAACACACAACAAAATAGGAATAAAAGAAAACTGTATTGCTTGATAATTTATATTAATAGAAATATTTAACTAACATCATAGTAGTGAAAGACTGAATACTTTCCACCTAAGATGAGGAACAGGACAAGCATATTTACTGTCACCAGTTTTATCCAATATTGTATTGGAGGATCTAACCAGGACAATTATGAAAGATAGGTAGGTGGATACAAAGATTCTGTTAAATGATTCCATTTCATTCCTATCAAAACCCCAACTTGCTTTTTTCTTTTTCTAAAGAAATGTACAGGTTAATTCTTAAACTTATATAAAAATGCAAATGACCCAGTATAGTAAAAACAATCTTGAAAAAGAAAAATAATTTGAAGGTCTCATTCGCTTCAATTTTAAAACTTACTACAAATATACAGTAATCAAGATGCTATTACTCACATAAGAATAAACAATTAAGTAGAATTAAGCGACCAAAAATAAACCATAATATTTATGGCAAATTGATTTTCAATAAGGGTGTCAAGGTAATTTAATAGGGAAACAGAAGATTCACTTGTGGAAGAATTAGGTTAGATCTATATGTACAACTCCAAATATATCATAGTCATAAATATAAAAGCTAAAACCATAAACATAGAAAAAAATATTTCTGACCTTGAGTTAAGCACAGCCTTCTTAGATACAAAGCCCAAAGCATAAGCAACAACAACAGCAACAAATATAAGTATTTTTGCTGTTTCAAAAGACATCATCAGAAAAGTAAAAGGACAACCACTGAATGAGATAAAATATTTACTAATCACTAAACTAATAAAACTGATAATCAACTTCTATTCACTTGCAATGTTTCTGTTAGGAAATCATTTGTTAGTCGATTTGTTTTGTTTTTGTTAAGATAATCACAAATCTAACGTCATGGTTTCACCTGACAACAACTGAGCTTTGGTTCCTGAAAGAGACTACTTCCCTCTCACAGCCCAAACTTAAAGTTAGGAATCACTATGTACTTCCATTTTCTAGTATGATCTGGATAGTACTGTGTTTCTCTTTAACCCTGGAGTGTTCACAAAAGCACCACTCAGCCTCTCTGTCTCTCACCACTACCTTTGAGTTTAACCTCCTCCACAATGTAAAAAAAAAAAAAATCCAATGTTAGCCTTAATTCCTTAGAGTACCACCCTCTTCAAGATCTTTCTAAAATCTTATATTGATACTTCTTCAGTGTCTTCAAGTATTAACAAAAACAATTTGTAGAGCTTTTCTGAGGGTCTGGGTAAAATATTATCAAAAGTAGACATCATTAAATTTACATTTTACATAAATTATTACAATTATAAAGTATATATTTGAAATGAGTTCTACTGGAAGAATGGAAAACATTTATGGAGAAATTTGGAGGCTAGGGCATTTTGGCTGAGCCTTGGGGCCCAGATATTTGATCAAACATTATTCTGGATGTTTTTATGAAGAATGTATTTTGCATAAGATTAATATTTAATAGGTGAACAATGAGTATAGCCTATTCTCCTCTACAGTGTGGGTAGGCTTCATCCAATCAGTTGAAAGCCTTAATAGAACCAAGACTGAACTCCCCCGAGCAAGAAATAATTCTGCTAGCAGACTGCAACTCTCCCCTGAGTCTCCAGCATGCCATCAGATTAGGGACTTTCAAAGTCTCCACAATATAATTATAGCCATTTTTTCAAAAAATCTCTCCTCCCTTTCTCTCCCTGCCTCTCTCTCTCTTTGTGTCTCCCCCCCCCCACAACGCCCCCATTGTTTCTGTTTCTTATCCAAAATTATAATTAAATCTTGAAAAGCTAGATACAGATGGTGGACAGATTTTAAATAATTAGAAACAATTTATCAATGATGAAAAATGGTGTCTTATTAATTAATAAGACTTGGAAATGGGTGAAAGTCAGAAAAAAAAGCATAAATCTAGAGCTACTCTTGCTTAAGGGCTACATTTCCAGGAATGTGTTGGCAACACTTATCTCTTGAAGCTACTAATTAAGGGAATTCGACAAATGAAATTTTACATTAGATTTTAACATTAATTCCAACTCCCTTAAATGCTCAAGGAATTAATTCTACTCTCTAGGAAACTACTTTTTAAAAAATAAAATAAATAAAATGACTTTTCTAAAAACGTATATTATTTTTGACTGTAAACAAACTTCAGTATTTTTGTACACCTTGATGGTCTATATATAAAATAGAGACTGCTACTTCTTTCATTGACATAATTTGTGTCTTTTAAAAAACAATCACATAGCTGGGCTTGATGGCTCAACCTGTAATCCCGTGCCTTGGAAGGCTGAGGTGAGTGAATTACCTGAGCCCATGGGTTCGAGACCCGCCTGGGCAAGTTGGTGAGACCTCATCTCTACAGTAAATAAAAAAATTAGCTGGGTGTGGTAGTGCGCGCCTGTAATTCCAGCTACTTGGAAGGTTGAGGCGGAAGGATCACAGGAGCCTAGCAGGTCGAGGCTGCGGTGGCCAGGAGCGGCCACTGCACTCCAGTTCGGGCAACAGAGTGAGACTCCAACTCAAAAAAAAACCCAAAAAAAACCCCACATAATTGACAATGTCAATAATTAGAAAGATGTTGCTTTAGAAATGTACAATTAATAAAAGAGAGCACTTGGGTTGAATATTTTCAAGACATTTAGCAGCTGATTTATGGTATGTATTACATTATAAAGAAAACATATTGACACTCTATGGTTAACTAAACTAGGACATTTCTAGCTCTGTGACCACCCCCCTCCTTTTTGGTAAAATGAAATACTATGCTATAGCTTTGAAAAACTAAAGTGCATACCAGATACTGTCACTATAAAATGATAATAGTGACTGTTTAGTATAATTTAAAAATTGTTTTTTAAAACATGGTAATGTGTTCTTAATAACCCAAAAAAGCTCCTATTGTAGTTAGCACCCTATAGTAAATAGATTGAATTTGTTTTTATTTATTTTTATTTTTTAAATTGCCTTTCATTATAGAGATGTGGGGTACAAGTAAGGGTTAACTACAGAAGTAGGCTGCCTGCAGGTGAAGTTTGGGCCTCCCAGTGGCCCTCACTTTCCCTGGTTTAGGACCAAGTACCCTTTGTGTTGTAACATGCCCTAATCTTCCTTTCTCCCTTGGCAATGCCCAGTGACAGCCAAGTTCTTCCCTGTGTTAATGTGACTAGTGTTTAGGGTTCATTTATTAGTGAGACCATGTGGTATTCAATTCTTTGTTTCTGTGATAAATCACTCAATCTGATGGTCTCCAACTCCATCCATTTTTCTATGAAGGCCGTGATTTTGTTCTTCTTTATGACTGCATAATATTCCATCCTGTATATTTACCACATTGGATTTGTTTTTAAGGCAGTTACACTTTGGGCTCAGGGCATTCCTCCACAAAGCCACAGAGAGAAGAGTGATGTCACCTCTTGCCTCGGTGACAGAGCAATGAAGAAAACTAAGAAATTCTGTATTATATCAGATGGAAGTACATAATAAAAAATGTTATTTGATTACTTTCTGGTAAAGAAGAGAGGCATCAAAATATTTTACTTGGTCAACATACATGTTAGGAAATACATCATGCATTTAAAATAATAAATAATATAGGCATATGTATAAGCTTGTGTATATATTTATAATATATATGCCAGGTAAAGAATAATTTATGAACTTCTTGGCATCCAACAGCCAACTTACAAAAGCTAGCATTATAAGTACTTTTAAAGACCTTAATATGTGCCACATCTTTATTTTTGTTATAAATTTGTCTTAAATTTATTAATCTCCCAAACTTGCAATATTACATTTTTGTATATTTTTAACTTTTATGTAAGTGGAAAATGCACTATATATAATATTTTAAGAACGTATATTTTAGTTTACCTTTTGATACTTATCCAGGTTGATAAGTGAACCTAGAAGGACTAGTTTAACTTTTATATTGTGTATAAAATAGTGTTATTGTATATGTCATTTATACATTTCCTTATCAACAACATTTTAGTTGATTCATTTTTTCTATTTAAAACTACACTGTTTTGAGGAAATCTCAGGTCTCAGCTCCCTCCCTGGCTACATCCTCTTACCCAGACCAAGTCTCAGGTCACCTGGGAGACTCTGGGCACCCGCCCCTCATAGAAACTGATTCCATTTCTGACTGAAATATGCCATGAACAATCCAGGGCCACCCTCGTGGGTCACCGCCAGCCCTTCAGAGCTTTGGATCTCTGAAATTCAGAGCTCTGGGTAAAGGAAGTGCGTATCATTAGGAAATGCTGTTTGGAGGCTCTCAGCTCTAGAGGAGGGAATTCATGATCCCTGCCTCCACCCCAGCCTGCTGGTAGCACCCCGATAGAGTGCCCAGCAGTGCAGCTGATCACCTGTGCCTCTCATGCCACCACAGTTTAGCACAGCGGATTGCCCAGGGACCCAAAGAGCGGAGAAAAAGGATCCGTGAAAGTGAAACTACCACGTTGGCCATTCTCCAGGCAGAGACTTGCATTGCCCCACCCACCCAACAGCAGCCTCCAACTCGGTTCCCAAGGTAACGTCACTAAACAGAAGACAAAGCCACTCCCCTGGAAACTAAGCAGCAGACATCTCAGGTTGCAGCCCAAAAGAAAAAACCCAAGCTGCAATGTAACTGTTTGCAATGAAAATAAGGGGAGAGGCCAAAGAGCAGAGATGAACAGACTTTAGACACTCAGGAAAGATCCCAGAGCTAGTCTGATTTCTTACTTTGACTTTTGAATCTATCACTTTGACTGTTTGTCTTATTCACTTCTATTCGCTTATTGACTTACACTATCTGTTTGTGTTAGGCAAAATGCATCAAAAGACATGATTTTTTTGGTCTGCCTTTGTATAGCTACAAGTATTCTTTAGGGAATTGTTTCTATTCACTTCTCTCTGGCCTTCTGTCTCTTTTTCACCTCTTAGTTGGTACGTATGTCTGTCCCCCCTCTCACTCTTCTTTCTAACTTCCTATTGACCCCCCTTCCTCC
>CAUYQG010017226.1:0-10656 GCA_963574415.1 Tarsius wallacei
GCCCATAAGAGATAAGATAGACAAGAGGGAGCTCATCAAACTGAGAAGCTTCTGCAAGCCAAAGAAACCATTAAGAGAGCAGGAAGACAGCTCACAGATGGGAAAAAATATCTGCCAACTGTATATCTGACAAGGGCCTAACATCCAGGATCTACAAGGAACTCAAACGTGCCGAAAAGAAAAAAATAAACAGCCCCATTACAAAGTGGGTAAAAGATACGAATAGACACTTCTCAAAAGAAGACATACGAGAAGATAATAGATACATGAAAAAATGCTCAGCCTCACTAGCAACCAAAGAAATGCAAATTAAAACCACACTGAGATACCCCTAACTTCAGTCAGGATGGCCATCATCAATCACTCAAAAAACAATAGATGCTGGAGAGGATGCGGTGAAAAGGAAACACATCTGCACTGTTGGTGGGAGTGTAAACTAGTACAACCTCTGTGGAAAACAGTGTGGTAATTCCTAAAAGATCTAAAAATTGACCTTCCATACGACCCTGCAATTCCCCTACCGGGAATATGCCTGGAGGAACTCAAATCACTCTATGAAAAGATACTTGCACACATATGTTTATTGCATACTTATGTTCACAATAGCAAAAACATGGAATCAACCGTGCTTGAAAGGGGACAGGATAAAAAAAATGTGGTACATATACACGATGGATTATTACACAACCATAAAGCAAGACAAAATTATGAACTTCACAGCAACTTTGATGGCCTTAGAATCTATAATACTGAGTGACCTATCACAGAAACAAAGAACTGAGTATCACATGTTCTCACTCATAAGTGAACTTTGTACAATTATCATAATACTATAAGAAAAGGATTGACAGTAGTGGGAAACTGCTGGCAGAGGGGCAGGATTGGCAGTTGTGGGAACCTGCCAGATTGGGGGGCACACCTCATCAACAAGGGTACCTGCAAAATGAACATTTGTATACCTAACCCTGAATTGTACCCCACATCTTTAAAATTAAAAAAAGAAATTATACATGTTTAATAAAAGTCAAGTCCCCCAAGAATGAATGAAAGCATCATCTACCTTGGGTATGACTATATTTTTTGTAATTTAATTCAATTTACCAGTAAATGTTTGCTTTACTTTGTGAGGAGTTAGGATTCAAAAATGAGTAACACATACCTCTTCTCTCAAGCAGCACACAGTCTGGTAGGCAAAGGAGCACATATCTGCCAACATGTAAACACATAATTGCCAACAGGAGCCATGGTGAGGAATAGGTCCAGAGGCATCATGGTGGGCACCAAGCACATGGGCGATGTTGCTAAGAGACACACCAGGACCTTGGAGCACATTTCCCACTGGCTGAGCTCTGGCAGCAAGAGAGGAGGGATGTGACTGTCCCACTCTTCCAATCTGCTGGTCGGGTATGCAGTCGCCCCAGCTCCAAGGAGGTAAGGTCTATGGCCCTGAGCAAATGCTGAATGACTAGTCAAACCAGGACTTCCTGCCAATGTGACTCCCAGGCTGACTTCCTGTTTCTTTCCTTTTCATCAGGAACCAAGAAAAGTTGCTTGGTTTGCTTTTACTGACAACACCATTGAGTCCTTTCCTTTCCTGGGCCACCATGCTGCTGAGGGTAGCCCCATAAACTCATTAAGAGCTTCCCACAGCCTTTGGGATGAAGGCCAACCTCCCTTCAGGGCTGGTCCTCACCTACCTCCATCTTGCCCTCAGCCACGTAGCATCAGGTTCACTTTGCTACAGCCACGCCACACTCTCCAGCCTTCTCTTCAGCCTCTGGTACCTGCTCTTCCTTTGGCTGAAGATACTTTCCCGCCTACTCCTGGCCTGCCAATGCGTAGTCATTCTTCAGTCCTCAGACTACACGTCATTTTCTTAGGAAAGGTCTTCGCTGACCTCTGAGATGAACTCCTAGAAGACCCATTACTTCCTTTATCTTAGCTTTCATCAAACATCATCATGATTGTTCCCTTTATGACTTTCTTCTGTATGCCACAGGGGAGGGCACAGACCCTGTCTATCCGGCCCACCCTTGTATTTCCAGGGCCTGACACATAAGTTGGTGAATGAAAAGCTAGTTTTATGGGTGGGGCACCTGTGAAGTCACACAGGGACTTATGCTCAGAAAGGTGGGTTTCATGCACAGTTTAACATTGTTTCTGTCTAGAAAACTCTTAATTTCTAAACAAAGGGCCTCATATTTTTATTTTGCACTGGGCTGCACATATTATGAAACTGATACCATGTGGATGAATAAATGGATATATATTAACCCTTACAGTATGTTGAACCAAGGAAACTAAGGCTTCTGAAGTTCTAATTTTGAAAAAGATAAAGTAATTTACTGCCAGGTGCAATGGCTCATGCCTGTAATCCCAGCACTTTGGGAGACATAGGCTGGAAAATCACTTGAGCCCGGGAGTTCAAGACCAGCCCGGGCAAGTCCTTGCTGCTACAAAAATTCAAAAAATTAGCTGGACGTGGTGGCACACATCTGTAGCCCAGCTGAGGCTGAGGCAGAAGGATTGCCAGAACCCAGGAGGTCGAGGCTGCAGTGAGCTGTGATTGTGCCACTGTACTCCAGATTGAGTGACAGAGACTCAAAAAAAAAAAAAAAAAGGAAAAAAATTGCAGTAGATTATGCAGATGTCTTTATAATCTGTTTTGCTATTTTTTCACATATTGCTTATTTATATGAGAAAAGAGATGCATTTTTATTAAAAATTACATTTTCTTCAACCTTAATGAATTAAAAAAAGAGAGAGAAAAATTTAGTACAGAATAATTTATGTTGTCTTAGGCCTGATTCATTATAATTGGACAGAAAAATACAACTTCTTGGTAAAAAAAATCAGGAAAATTCTACAAATAGTAAATGTTACCTAGATTTCTACTTTTTAAGGATTGAACGAATATCAGCACAAGCATCAGTTTGGGTAGTAAAAGCAATATTAGAAAAGAATAAACCTCAAAAGAAAAAGATGTATGGTGTGAATATTATATTCATATACCCAAGGATACCGTTTAAGAGAACCATTTCTGGGCTTTGAGATTTTTAGAGCTGAAAGGCCCTCCTGGAAAGCTTCAAGAAGGAAGTCAGGGAATGTCTGAGTAAGTATGGGCTTGGTGCAACAAAATACCAAAGACTTACAAAGAAGAGAAATTTATCTCTACAGCTTTGGGGGCTGGGAAGTCCAAGACCAAGGCATCAGCAGATGTGGTGACTGGTGAGGGCCTACTTCATCACAGAAAGTGCCTTTTCACTGTGTTCTCATGTGGTAGAAGGGATGATGGAAATCTCTCAGGCCTCTTTTTTCTTTCCTATAAGAAACTCACTTTATTTTGTATTTCATTTTATTTTTTGAGTTGGAGTCTCACTCTTTTGCCCAGGCTGGAATGCAGTCACACAGTCATAACCATTGCAGCTTTGACCTGTTGGGCTCAGGCAATCCTTCTGCCTTAGCCTTCCAAATATCTGGAACTACAGGCATGGGTCACCATAACCAGATAATTTTTTGATTTATTGTAGAGATGAGGTCTTGCCATGCTGCCCAGGCTGGTCTCAAATGCCTTTGCCTCCCTAAGTGTTGGGATTATAGACGTGAGCCACCGCACCTGGCTGAGGCCACTTTTCTAAGGGTACTAATCCTATTCCTGATTGCTCCATGCTCATGACTTAACCACCTCCCAAAGACCTCACCTTCTAACACTACCACCTTATTACTTTGAGGGCAGTGGTCAAGATTTCAACATATGAATTTTGAGGGACCACAAACAATCAGACCACAGCAAAGGGTCCTCTAATTATTTTTCAAGGGTGTCTCTGAGCCATCACCGCCATCTCTAGCAGGGAGCAATGGCTATCTTTACCATCTTTAAAAATGGTGGAGAAGGTAGCTCATTGCAGAGGACAGGGTGGGAAGGCAGATTCTAACACCATGGGGCCTAGAGTCTATGCTCTTTGAGAAGCTGGTTTTTTTTCTCACTCATAGGGTCAAGAAGATCAGACTCAGGTCCCCTCTCCAGACCTCAGCTTCCTCCTCTGTAAAGCAGATTGGACAAAGTCTTCACCACACCCACCCTGGCTCTCCAGTACCCAAGTCTCTGCTCCTGGGTGTGCTGTACCCACATCCTGATCTTATCCTCTGCCTTCATATCCTCACCACATCCCATCTGTCACTTGTGAGCCCATCCTTTCTCGTACATGCTGTTGTCTTTGTCCCTATGTCCCTGAATACTCTCCCCTCACTCTCTACACTTTCTCAGTCTCTCTACCTAATGCCTTGTCATCCTTTAAGAGGTTCAATTCCACCCTTCCCAAAGCTCCCTGGAGCTCTGCCCCTCATGCTACATAGCACAGTCACGCACGTCAATGCCTATGTGCTCTCAAAGCCCACATGCTCCTCTATCCTAGCTCCTGGCAAACGGTGTTGTCGTCATCTATTTCCTTGTTTGTTTCCCTCAGGACTCCCAGGGTTCTCGGAGGGCCTGAACTCTTCCTCTTCAACATCTGGCACAGTATCTGGAATGTAGGAGATATTCAATTAATGTTTGTAGAATGAATAAATGAATGAGTTAATGAAGGCTCATTCTCAACAGTTGTCTTTTCTTTATATAGTTATTTATTTTTTGAGTCAGGATCTCACTCTGTTACCCAGACTGGAGTGCAGTGGCATGACCACGGCTCACCTCAACCTAGACCGCCTGAGCTCAGGCGATCCTCCCACCTCAGCCTCCCGAGTAGCTGGGACTATAGGCACACCACCATGCCTGGGTAATTTTTAAATTTTCTGTAGAGATGTTGTCCCCTGGTCTCAAACTCCTGGGCTCAAGCAATCCTCCCAGCTTGGCCTCCCAAACTGCTGGGATTACAGGCATGAGCCACCACATCCAGCCCAGTTGTCTTTTAGAAAGCCTCCCGGGGGCACAGGAAGGGTAATGTGGTAGAGGCTTGGGCTAGTAGAAGAAAGGATCTCTGCTCAGCTGGCCCTTTTGCTTGACTCATGCCTAGCTGGCGCTGCTCACGGTGCAGTTGTAGGAAGTAGTCACCTGAGATATCAGAAAACTCCTTGGGTTTTATTGGGCTCCCTCACATGTGCTGGGATGTCCTCACACCATCTTGGTGCGATGGGCAGTAGGAAGTAGGCAAGGGGGTCCTCCTCAGTCAATGTAGCTCCTGCCATTTGGGTGCAAATCCTCTAGCAAAGATACTCAAGAATGTATAATGGAGACACCATCGCCAGGCATAGCCAGGGGAGGTAACCATAAAGTCACATATTCAGAAAGCATTCTCTGAGTGCCTGCTTTGCCCCAGGCACTAAGCTGATGCTGGTCCAGATACAGAGAGTAACCTGATACAAACCTGGCCTCGAGAAGCTAATAGTTTATTCAGGAGACCCAGACCATAAACAGAATGCTATAGTGACATGATAATTAGGTAACTGATTATCTCCCTCAGAAGTTAAACAGCTTATTAAGCCCCAAACCCTGCTTTTATGGAAATGGAAATGTCAAGCGGATGTTAGAAATTTTTCAATTAACCAAGTCCTTTTATATACCCATTCTTTAGACCTCATAGAAATCTCATGAGTTAAGTATAATTGTCCTCTTTTTAGATAAGAAAACTGAGGCTTAGAGAAGTTAAGCAATTTGCTTGAAGTCACCCAATTTTCAGGGGTATCTTGGAATCAGGCACAATCCCAGCTCACCGCAGCTTCAATCTCCTGGGCTCTTATGATCCTTCCACTTCAGCCTCTCCAGTAGCTTGTACTACAGGTGTATACTACCACATCTGGACACTTTTTTTGGATCTTTTGCTGAGACAAGATCTTGCTATGTTGCCTAGCCTAGTCTCAAACTCTTAGGCTCAAGCAATTCACCTGCCTGAAGCAATCCCTCCCAAAGTGCTGGGATTACAGGCATGAGTCACCACGCCAGGCCCATTCAGATCATTCTAACTCTACTCCTGTATTTTCCACCTTCCAGAAGCCTTGGCACTTAGGAAGCTGATTCTAAGGCTCTCTAAAGTCCTGAGATGCCTTTGAAAATGCTCAAAGAGATGGCTAGACTCAATGTAGTTGAGTCATAAGTGTGTTTTTTGAGTTTGGGATGATCTTTCTGAGTTTTGACTCTTTGAAAATTAGCCATCCATGAAGGACAGAGTTCTGGGTAGAAGGATGGGAATTGCAGCCTGGGGCAGGGGGTTGGTTGGGAGGGAGGAGAGATGTGGGGTTCCGCCAGGTATAGGGAGCTATCTAGGGTGCTACCATGACTTCAGAGGCCAAACTGGGCAAGGAGGCTAGTGCCCTGAGGCATAGTGGTCAAAGGCTAGTGCACACTCAGGCCAAGTCTACACCTGCGTGAGCACTGACTGGCATCAGCGAGTGGATCCAGCCACTGGGAGTCGGTAAGGATGCTCATCTGTGGCCCAGAGCACAGCAGCCAGGTGCATCGAAGTGGGCAGTGCGGCTGGTGGGAGGAGGATCGCATCCTTCAGTGGAGGACACACGGCAGGGACAGATCATCCCAGACGAAGAAAGAGAGCTTGGGCCATGGCTCCAGATTATCGAGCAGGTTGTGGTGTAGGAGACGAGGGCACAGAAAAAGAGCCAGCATCCACTGTGCTCCTACCTTGCACTGAGTGATTTTATGTGTGTCATCTCCAGTTATTGCAGCAGTTCTGGGAGAGAATATTCAATATCCCCACCTGACATGTAAGGTCACAATTTTCCAGAGGTCATTGAGTAATCAGAGGCTACAGCAGAGACTGAATTTGAACATGGACCTGCCTGACCCTCCTCCCCTAACACAGGAGCCTCCCAGGGGTCTCCAGGACACCCAGAGTATACACAATCCAACTTGGGTGGACTATTATGACAAAATTATGAAGGTTGCCCACCATGGTGGCACCCCACCCAGGGCCACTGACCTCTTGCCCCACCCAGAAAGGGAGGCAAGTCTGGGCCTGCCAGTGGGGGACAACCAATCAGAGATCTAGCCTAGGGTATACAAGACCAGGGACAGGAGAAAAGGCCCTGGAGCATGAGTGGCAACTTGCAATTAAGTGGAAGAGTCAATTACCCAGAAGACCACATGCCTCAACCATGCTGAAATGAGTTTACTGTAATTCCAGATAAAAACAAAACTTTCAGAGCTAAGACTTAGAGGCTTGAGGCAGGGTTGGTTTATTTCATTTCTTTTCTACGTTTCATTATAATTCAGCACTTTCACTTTGCGCAGACAGACCTGACCTTTATGTGGTCTGGAGAATGCTGACTCAACATCAGGGTAACCAGTGGTACACTCATGACCCGAAACGAGACTGGTACTTGTCAGGGTTTTTAAAGCTCCTGGCTTGGGCTCTCTGTGATCTCAGAAAACAGTGCATTTATCAGAAATGAGAGCCCTCGTTGAGACAGAGATCTGAATAGGCATGCATGCATCGGAAATGCTTTGAAACCAGATTGCTCCCAAGTTTATGAGGGATGGATGCTGATCTAGCTGAGGTCTCTTCTTCCTTTCCTGCAGTGGTGCAGATAGGAGACCGAAGGGCAGATGGAAAAGAAAAAGGGCAGGGAAAGGAGAACAGAGGAAGAAGGCGTGGGGAAAAGAGGCTGGCCGGCGAAGAAGTGTTGCTCTTCCTTCCTTGGAAATAGGTTGCTCATTTCCAAAACACAAACTCAAGTTTCTTCCGGAGAAGAATAAGGCTTGGGACCTTCCTAGTGCCTGTTGGTGCAATGTTTGGTTGGCATCATGGTGTGGCTCCTTTGGAATCAAACCACAAGCTGAATTTTTGCCCATGTGGAAAGAATAGGCTAAAGTTCTCTTCTCCAAAATGAAAGCTTTTGCCGGTCCCTTGCCTCCACCACACCTCAAAGCCCCAAAGTGGCGTTTTCCATCTACTTATCATAAGCCACATCTGCTGTGCACGTCGGTAAACAGTGCCAGGAAGCCAGGTGGAACTAAATCAGATTTTTCAGCTTTGCCTTCCAGTGGTGAGAACAAGGATGTGCTGACATCGGGGAAATGATGGGCACAGGAGCCCTGAGCCCACCCTTTCAGACGCTGCGGGAATTGGAGTCTGGAGTAAGGAGAATTTGGGATCACTGATGCTCGGGCAGTCTTGAGGGTCAGGCTCAGATTGAGTCAGAAGGGGTTACACTTTAGAATTTCAGGGGACCTCAGGGTGCCTTCGGTGAGTTCCCTGCATGTTTCCCGCACACGTGAATGTTAAACTCTGGGAAGGGCGCAGACATGACCTACATTCTGGTCGGTAAGACCCGAGTTCCGACTTGAGCCTTAAGCAACAGCCCCTTAGCTGGGTCTTGATTTTGGACCCTCCATCAGTGTGCCTGGCTCAAAGAACCCAGCATTCTGCCCAGTGTGACATTATTTGTAGAAACCAACCTGCGCTCTGGAGAGGTATGGAATAAGTGGAGGGGTATGAGATGGTGGGATTATAGGTGATTTTGATTTTTTAAATTTGTTTAACAGGTTTGAATTTGTCTCACCTTCAACCACTGGATTAAAAAATGCCACATTTCTTTATCTAATTACCTATGGATCTGAGCTTTTGCTTCTAAGGCTTAAAATTTTCATCAATATTACATTTTGGGAAGACTATCCTCTTACAAACTTTTTTTGTTTGTTTGTTTTGAGTCAGGGTCTTGCTCTGTTGCCCAGGCTGGGTGCACTGGTACAATCACGGCTCATTGCAGCCTTGAACTCCCGGGATCAAGTGATCCTTCTACCTCAGCTTCCCAAGTAGCTGGGACTACAGGCATGTGCCATAATGCTTGGCTAATTTTTTTTTTTTTTTGGTAGAGATGAGGTCTTGCTATGTTGCCCAGGTTGGTCTTGAACTCCTGGGTTCAAGCGATCCTCCTGCTTTGGCCTCCCAAAGTGCTGGGATTATACCATGAGCCACCATGCCCAGCCTCTTTCATTAGGTTATAAAGTGATCCCAGGGGCTTTGGTGGTGCTTCAAAAATGAGGAGAAGGCAGGACACTGATGTCACCAACCTTCTTGCTGCCTTTGGGACAAAGTCTCGCTATGTTGATTTGGATGGTCTCAAATTCCTGGGCTCAAGAAATCCTCCTGCCTCAGTCTCCCAAGTAGCTGGGATACCAGGAATGCGCCACCACATCTGACTCATTTTTTTATTTTTATTTTTTCAGCGATAGAGTTTTGTTATGTTGCCTAGGCTGGTCTTGAACTCCTGGGCTCAAGTGATCCCCCTTGAGATCACTGTCACGGGTATGAGCTACCCAAAGTGCTAGGGTTGCAGGTATGAGCCACCACACCTAGCCTAAACTTTGTTTTTTAGAACAGTGTTAGATTCACAGGAAAATTGAGAAGATAGTCCAGGGTCCGCATATGTAGCATTCTCTCACCTAGTTTTTATCTATTGTTAATATCATACATTCTTAGGGTATTTTGCTATAATTAATGAACCAGTATTGATACATTCTTAATTTTTATTTTATTTTAAAATTTTGGGGTACAGTTAAGGGTTAGGTATACAAATATTCATTATGCAGGTACTCTTGTTGATGAGGTAGGCCCCCCTTTCCCAGACAGATATTGACTACCGTTAATCCCACTTCCCTGCCCCCCACAATAGTTTCTTGCCACCGTCAATCCTTTTCTTATAGTATTACGGTAGTTGTTCAGGGTCCACTTATGAATGAGAACATGTGATACTCAGATCTTTGTTTCAGTGAAAGATCACTCGGTATTATAAACTCTAATTCCATCCAGGTTGCTGCGAAATTCATGATTTTGTTCTTTTTTATGGCTGTATATTCCATTGTGTATATGTACCACATTTTTTTAATCCAGTCCTCTTTTGATGGACAGCACAGTTGGTTCCATGATCTTGCTATTGTGAACAATGCTGAGATAAACATACTTGTGCAGGTATCTTTTTTATAGAGTGATTTGAGTTCTTCAGGGTATATTCCCAGAAGGGTCATATGGAAGGTCAATTTTTAGAACTTTTAGGAATCGCCACACTGATTTCCATAGAGGCTGTACTAGTTTACACTCCCATCAACAGTGTAGAAGTGTTCCCTTTTCACCACATCCTCTCCAGCATCTGTTATTTCTTGAGTTATTGATGATGGCCATTCTGACTGGAATTAGGTGGTATCTCAGTGTAGTTTTAATTTGCATCTCCTTGATGACTAGTGAGACTGAACATTTTTTCATGTATCTGTTGGCTGCTCGTATGTCTTCTTTTGAGAAGTGTCTATTCATATCTTTTGCCCACTTTGTAATGAGGTTGTTTGTTTTTTTTTTCTTTTCAGTACGTTTGAGTTCCTTGTAGATCCTTGATGTTAGGCCTTTGTTGGACATGGAGTTGGCAAATATTTTTTTCTAGTCTGTGGGCTGTCTCCCTGCTCTCGTGATGGTTTCTTTGGCTTTGCAGAAGCTTGTCAGTTTAATGAGGTCCCACTTGTCTATCTTATCTCTTATGGCCTGTGCATTTCGGGTTTTGCTAAGAAATTGGATGCCAGTTCCAACTTCCATAAGGGTGTGTCCTGCGTTTTCTAAAGTTCTTATGGTTTGAGGTTTTACATTTAGGTCCCTGATCCATTTAGAGTTAATTTTTGTGTATGGGGATAGATAGGGGTCTTGTCTGAATCTTCTGCAT
>CAUYQG010017227.1:0-14811 GCA_963574415.1 Tarsius wallacei
GCTGCGGTGGCCGGGAGCGGCCACTGCACTCCAGTCTGGGCGACAGAGTGAGACTCCAACTCAAAAACAAAACAAAACAAAAATAACTTTCAGAACTCTGTCTTCAACCCAGGTATCTGACTCCAAAAAATATTCTGCCTCCTCTTCAATGCACATACTGCCTGCATCGATGCTGATCCATCTTTTCAGGATGGCAAACTTCCATCATACCATATAGATTTGTTGTTTGAAATATCCAAGAGTGATTTGGAGACCAGTCTATAAATAAACAATCTTGATCAAACAGGCCCAAAGCAAATTATAACTATAGAAATAGAGATTTTCTAATGTGACTTTAAAATTGTTTTCTGTATGCAATCTACTCTCTCAACCCACTTTCCAGCTCAGATGCTCTCAGAATCTCAGACCGGATAAAGGTTGTAAAAATAAATCCTGATATGTCTGTCTGATTTGAGCTGGAGCAATGAAGCAAACTGACATTAAATTCTCCTTCTTTCTGCCTTCTATCTGCACTTGGCCCTTCACCTGAAAATTCCCAGCTCAATTGAACTGAAGCTTGCACTGAGAGACCAAAGGCTAGCGCATCTGTAGCTCAATGCATGATATAAATAATGTCAGGTCTTTGATAAATTGTATAAATGAAACACTCCTCTCTTTGAGGGAACTCCCATCCAAACTTATAGGGCAAGGGTGGAGGTGGTAGCTCTAGTTCATCCAATGCTTGATAAAATCTTCAGAGCCTGTGTGTAGTGATGAAAAAGAGAAGGTCCTTAGATTAAACAAAGAAGGTGCTTCAGAACCACAACCGTAAGGACAGGTGATACGTGTCCACATAGCTATGTAGTTGAACTTATAATGTTGATCAATCCGTGCTTTTCTTAGCCTCAGCTTCCTCCTCTGACAAGATGAGACTGAAATATCTGTCTCTGAACATCATTGGATAAGATGAAATCATTATTTTGAAATTCTCAATTCAATAAATGTAACATAGTAGGTGAACATTAATGGTAGAGAATATTATTGTTATATTAATAAAGATGGCAAAATATAATATTACAGAATAGTGGTAAAAACAAAGTGCCAATTCAGGTCGGATTAGGTAAAATTAAGTAACAGAAAAATTCGATATGATGGGCAGTGGTACACCAAAAATTCAGGCAGCAATTGCAAAACAAAGAGAAGAATTATATGGTGGTTGAAAGCTATGATTCTAATTCATTCAAATCCTTTTTTTGCCATTTAGCAGCTGAAGATTTGAGTTATTAAACCTTTAAGACTCAGTTTCCCAATAATTTTTATCTAATAGGTTTTTAGCAAGGAATATATATATAGATACATATTTACATTTATACATATAACAACATATTAAATAGCATGCATTTATATATTATTTAAATATATAAGTATACATTTAATATAGAATATGTATTAAGTTTTCATTTAAATCTGTATATATTAAAGCATCTGTATACATCACTTATTAAATACCGAACACATATTGAACCCTCAATCGATTTTAGATATTACCATTTTTTAAAATTTATATTAAGTACCACAAAATACCTGACACATGATTACAATATATAACCTAATTCTACTGACTATACCCCTCAATCCATACTTTTTTCTATAATCCAAGATAGATTACTTCTTATACAATCGTTAACTTCCCCCAAAGTGAGTATTCTAGGAGAGCCAGGAGAAAACTACAAGGTTCTTTATGACCTATCTTTAGAATTCCCATAACATCACTTATTCTGCATTCTAATGGCCTAGCAAGCTCTAAGACCAACCTGAGTTCAATAGGCCAGAACTATGTACCACCTATATATATGGCCCTTTTGAACCTATCACTTGGAGTAAACACATAATGAAAAGCTGCACCAGTCTTCTTGGGCTGCCATAACAAAATATTATTGACTTGGTAGTTTAAACTATGAAGCTTATTTTCTTACAGTAGGAGAGACTGGAAGTGATCAGGATGTCGGTAGGGTCATATTCTGGTAAGGACTCTAACTTTCATACTACTCATTGTGGCCTCATATGGCCTTTCCGTTGAGAGTGTGTACCCTTTTTATAAGGCTACCAATCCTATCTGACTAGGAGTCCATCCTTATGACCTCATTTAACCTTAATTATACTTTAAAAGCCCCTTCTCCAAATACTGTCACACTGGGGGTTTGTACTTCAAAATATAAATTTTTGGTGGGCACAATTCAGTTTATAACAAAAGCAGAGAAAATGAACAAGATCCATATAACATCTATTGAGCACCTGACTCCAGCCTTGCCTGAGGCTATTTCTACTACCAGAACTCCTTAATAGTTAGAACCAATAAATTCTATTAGGTCTTATATAAACCAATTTTGATCAAATCTTCTGTTATTTGTAACAGACAGTGTCCTGGCTGATATAACTGACAATTTTTTAGTGCCACCTTACAGGTTGCCATGGACAAAAATGAAATTTATAAGACGATATTAGAGTCCTGAAACAGAAGCACAAACAGGAAATGATGACATCAACGAGTTTGCAGAATCTAAGGACTTAAGGCTATAAAATGACTTAATTCCGACAGATACTCTCTTGCTAGCTTGAAGCTACCTTTAAAAAGCAGAACATGAACTTTTAAAATTTACTGTAGAGAATCTTAAAGGCACATTTGGTACCTGAGAAACAAAAGCAAAAACACCATAATTGAGTCAAAATGTCTTCTAGAATGTAACGTAGATGCCACTTAGAGACTTTGAGTGTGATTAGAAATGCATTTATTCTCAAGACTGATTATATTCAATTTCCCCTCTTTTATGGAAGAGAAAACCAATGACCAGAGAATCAAAGCAGTTTTTGCATCCTGGAGTACAAAAACACTAGGTTTTACAATAAAGATCTTGACTCATGTTTAACATAAGCATGATGCTTTCTGCTTTTCAGAGAGCAACAATTCTGCATTTATTATAGCCCTGTCCTTCTTCTGATTATTCACTTCAAAGGAAGGACAGTCAGGGTGAGTCAGTGGCCTCCAAAGGCAAAGAGGAGTGTTATCAAGCACAGGGAGGGAAATAAGGGAGTATTTATCTCCAAACAACAAAGGTGACCTGAGGTTCAGTAAAGTAAGATGCCAAGAATAGATGTCCATTAATCCCTGTCACATGGGTCACAGGCACCTCTGTCAACCATACATGTGGCTGTGTACCTAACGGTGTGTGTTCAGCCGGGATATTAAGGCACAGAGAGCAATACATCTCCCTGCCGCCCCTTCTGCCTCTTCTGAATGCATTAGGTCGGCATCCTTGTTTGACTGCTAAGAGGAGACTGACACTTGCTTAGAATAACATGGAAAGAAAATGAAAGTCATTGAGCACAGACGAGAAAGCTTATTTTATACAATATGTTAAAGAAGAGAGAAAATTCATCAGACTGATACTCTTAGGGCTTTCAGGAACTTACCACAAAATAAAATCATTATCCTAATGTTGCTCATATGATAGTTTTCTCTTTGAAGGACACTGTTAGACAATTTATCCTCTGTAAAAAGAGATTACTTCTTTTTATAAAAGAACTAATCATGTTGCATATTTATTAACCCAACTTTCCCCCTCTTCATTATACATACACACACACACACACACACACACACACATATAACATATGTAAAATAAATATGTATACAATTTTAAAAATACATGCATGAACACTTACTGTTTGTTATAAGTGACTCAACTTTTTTTTTTTTTTTCCTGTCCTGGACTGTTTCTCTTTGTTAAAGCCCTAATTCAAAAATCTTCAAAAATCCTGTAGTTTTACTCTTGGAGTATGAACAAAAACAAAAGAATGGGATTAAAATATGTGGAGAGCTTATGGGCAAAATCTGTCCATTTTAATAAAAAAATTGAATGTGCTTGAATGTCTTGGGAATCGGGACTTTGAAAAATCAGATTTTCTGCTGATGAAGTTTCTTCTTTCAGCTCTCATCAGAATGATTACAAATACCTAAGTTCTTAGTCTTCTTTCATCAACCTAATATGATTGCATTTTTGCTTAATTAGTCTGAGTTCTTTGAGATCTGGGCTCATCAGTGTTCACTATGTGGAATTTGATGTTGATATACATGTTTTAGCAGATAGAGTTTGTTTACTTGTGAGTTTAGAATGCAAATACCCATGAACTTGTATGGTTTGATGGAATCTCAATATACTTATAAAATATATGAAGTATCTGAAAACATTAGAGAAATGCGATAGTAATGTAATATCTGTGATTATTTACTGTTTAATATGTATCAGTCATTGTAATAAGCCTTTCATGTGCATTATTTCATTTATTTCTGAAAACCACACTAGGAGGTTGATGCTATGAATCCGTTTTATAGATGATTACTGCTAGGCTATGGCAGAAATTCTCAAATATTAATATGCCTACAATAACCTAGGGATCTTATTAAAATGCCAATTCTGATTCAACTACCTGGTGTCGTGTTTGAGATTCTGCATTTCCAATAGATTCCCAGCCAATGCCAATGATAAACCCAGTGAGTAATGAGAATGATCACTTCTAAAACTTCAGGTCTCTTAACTAGTTGGGGAGCTAGATTAGCACTTGTACCTCTAGATCACTACCCTTGACCATCAGCAGGTTCAGCAAACATATGAGGTTGTCAGGGTTCCTTTCCTGCCTATGGCAGACACCAATCTTATACCTCAGTACTCTTTCCTTCCCAGCCTAGAAAATGAAACCACATTTCTTCTCAATGCAAAGACTCAGAAAATTCACTGGTAATCAACTAAACAGAAAGTTCACAGGACTGGTCTGTGACATGAAGCTTTTATTTTCATGATGCTATAGGTTCTATTTTGGCCAAAATGCTTACATGCCTGTCTTCTTTGAAAAAGAGTAAATTTTATTGTTTTAAAAATTACTATTTAAAATGAATTCCTTGGGAAGCATACATTTTTGTAGTGATATATAAAAACAAAAGAAAAAAATAAGATCTATAATCTCACTACTCAGAGACAAAGACTTTGTAGGTTCTTCTTTTTAATCATTGTCTTGTGCATGAGTTTGATTTTTTGCATGGATTTGATTATATAGTACACAAGCTTTTGTCATCTGATAAAATGCACTATTTGTCTTTTCAAAAATGTGTACTAGGTCAGACATGATAACTCATGATTGTAAATCTAGTACTTTGGAAGGCCAAAGTGGGAGGATGGTTTGAGGCCAGGAGTATAAGACCTGCCTGGGCAACATAGCAAGACTCCATCTCTACAAAAATATTAGCCAGGTGCGGTGGTGGTATGTTCCTATAGTTCCAGTCATTCAGTAGGCTGAGGCAAGAGAAATATTTAAACCCAGAAACTTGAGGATACGGTGAGCTCATCACATTTCTGCACTTCATCCTGGGCAACAGAACAAGACTCTGTATCTTTAAAAAAAAAACATATACATACTACTCCATAAAGTAGATATAATCGTAGGTTAATTAAGCATTTTCTATGTGAGATTTTTTTCCCTAAAATTTTACTATATTTTATTATCTTTACTCTTATAATAAAATTGGGATTAACATTTTGTGTCAGGGTATTATTCTGTACATCAATTGCATGCCAAGATGTTCACAAAAAAATTCTAAGCTCATTCATTCTATTAATCTATCTATCCATCTATCGATCAACTATCATTTGTCTCTTTTTGTGTTTTGTTTTATTTTGTCTGTGCTTCAAAAGAGTAGGACTGATTTCGTACATGTATGCTTGGTATATTTTACATTTTTTCATTGACCCAGTTGCACACATAATCCCATTTCCAGCTGTCTGATTCACATTCGGTAACTTCTTTTTTAATGTCTTACATCAGAGATTGTGCTTTAATACAAAAACTTCTGTGTGAAGATAACTCTAGATAACAAAAGTAAAATAATTGAAATAATTATCCTTTTCAAACCCTTAGTTTTAAAAAAAATTCTTAAAATAAAATTTCTACTTGAGTTGTACTTCACCATCTTTTCCTGCTGCCCACAACTTGATTAAAACACAAGAATGTAATTATCTGTTAATTTGGAGTCTCAGCTGATTAAAATAGAAAGAACTTGCACAGGTCAGAGGTTATCATGGTACATAATTAATTGTCCAACATCATCTTAATCAACATCTCTTCAGTTTGAGCATTCTGCATTGCTTGGACAAGAAGAGGGAGGAGAGATGTGTGATTTAATCTACCATGCCTGAGTTGTTAGAAATGAATTTGGGGAGGTGGCATCCCCCAGTTATTAGAGAAAGAACTGAAGTGTTTCGGCCTTCAGAGATGGGTCATGCATTATCGTGTTTATAAGATACAAAGTGCATTATTGAACACACGGCTTTCTGCACATGGCTCACTGCAATTTGATTAATAAGTTGAAGTGTTACATCTGAGAAAGAAAGGTATGCACACGTGAATGTAATCTAACATGATATGAATCCCTAGTCACAAAAATCATTGATTTTTTTAAACCAATGTTAGATTTGTTGTGCTATAAACAATGTGTTAAGATATCAAATCTGCCCTTTTAAAAAAAAATCGCAATAATGTGATCTATCTCATTTCCATAAAGATACAACAGGCCAGATTAAATAACAGCAGAGAATGTATGTTTCAGGCAAAGTCTAGCCTCATACACTCACATAATAATATTGAATCATATCCCATTTCTAAAATACTGCATAGATTATCTATGGATTTCAGCTCTGGGCCAGGGAATCAATATGATTTTTCCTCTTATTAAATCAGCATAACAATGTGGCAAGGTGGAAATTATTATCTGCATGTTGCAGATGTGGAAATTGAGATTAGAGCAACTACCTGTCATTCTCACTGAAGTAGAGATAAGAAGTGGCCCAACTTGGCACCTGTGCCCTTTGGTTTCTGCCAATTATAAATATGGTGTGCAGTTTGAAGCAACAGACAAACATTTCTACATTTCTTGATCATCCTTGTGCATTTTTTGTGGTTCTTTCATGAGCTCCTTCTCTTGTTTTCTCTGTTCCTACAAACTGCCTTGCATGCGTGTATCATAAGGTCTTTAAATAGTAGTGCCATTAGGAATTTTGAGTTGTTTTTCCTGAGGCAGAATTATTGCTGCTTATCCCTTCATGCTGATCTGTCTTTCCAAGTGAGTATGAACTGTTTGTAGGCAAATTTTGTGTACTTTGTTTATCATTCCTCAGACCTTGGATCAATACCTAGTTCATAAAATATATGAAGTAAGTGTCTATGGAATAAGTTAGTAAAAACAATTAATGTATGAGTGGATGGATGAATAAACAACAGATGGATGAATAGAATGATGGATGAAAGAACAGATGGAGAGGTGAGAGAAAAACAGGCAAGGTTGCAAAAGGAAGCTGAGAAATAGAAGATATTGGGTTTTCTTTGTGATTTGGCATTGCATGGAAGACAGCTGCAAGTTGCTATCATGTGCTGAGGTCTTTCCAAGGCTTTCCCTCTTTGCTGTTAATTGGTCTATCAACACTGTTGTAATGGAGGCAACCTTAATGATGATCAGTTTATTCCAATGTGGTCATTATTAAAATAATAGTTTCCTTAGTTTTTTATTGACACATAATTTTTGTACATATTTGTAGGGCACATGTAATATTTTGTTGCATGCATAAAATGTGTAATGATCAAGTCAGGGCATTTGGGGTTTTGCTCAACATTTCTATGCGTTGAAAAAATTCTGAGTTCTCTCTTCTAGCTACTTTGAAATATATAATCTATTGTTGCTATCACACATTAGAAATAATACCCTATATTTAACTGCATTTTTTTTAACCCATTGACAAACTTGTTAGTTTTGTTTTATAATCCGTTGGTAGATGATGCTAAAATTTTATTTTTATTGTATGTATTAGTAAAGGTTCACCAGAGAAACAAAATCAGTTCAGTGTACATATAAATGTATGTGTATATGTTTGTTTGTGTGTGTGTATTTGTAAATGGGGAGAGAGAGAAAGTAAGATTTATTATAAGATAGTGGCTCACACGATTAAGAGGCTAAGGAATCCCAAGCAGCGTTACTTGGCAAGCTGGAGATCTCAAAGAGCAGGTGGTTTTGTTTCTGTCTGAGTCTAAAGGCCTAAGAGAGACAATGATGTAGTTTTTGTCCAAAATTCAATAGTCTTGAGACCCGGGGAAAGCTGACATTTTAGTTTGTCTGAAAGCAAGCAAAAAACTGATGTCCCAGTTTAAAGGTCTTCAGACAGGAAGAATTTCCTTTTTCTTACAGGAAGGATAAGGCTTTATGTTTTATTCAGGTCAACTGATTGTATGAGGCCTACTCACATTAGGGAGAGCAATCAGGTCTACTTAGTCTGGTGATTTAAATGTTAATCTTATCTAAAACACCCTTATAGCACACCCTTATAGCATATATTATGTGACCAAATATCTTAAGCACTCTGTGTCGCAATCAAGTTGACACAAAATTAACCATCACATTATGTCTTTCTTATTTGTTTTCTTTCTCCTCTGTAAATTGAGAAAGATGCTGTCTAAGCAGAAAGTCAGAGAGACAAAGCAGATGGGGTATTTTTGAAGACTGAGGGTGAGTCAAGCAGAATGACAGTTGAAGTTGTTTGTCAGAGCAGGGAAGGACTAGACAGGGAATGCAGCAGTATCCTATACAGAAAAGTGGTCAAAATCAAGTAAGCTGAATGCTGTTGTTGCATCCATAGTCCATGAAGGGTCAGGAATATGCAGAGAAAGCAAGGGCATAAAAATAGATAGACCATGAAATGGGTTTGTGGACAAGAACAAGACAGTGGAAGAGTCTGGAGAGACCAGCAGAGAACTTTGGACAGAGATTTCCTAGAGAACTGGGATCCTGTCTCTCCTGTTAACGACCACGTTCCCATTTCTGAGTTACGTGGCTATCCTAAGTAACACCCAAGTGTTTGCGGATTCATTAGTGAGGGAATTTATATTTAACAATTATTATATGCTTTTTTTCAAATATTAAGGCCTGTTCACCACTCTTGGTATAGAGCCCTGCACTACAACTTTTCTCTTAGCCATCTCAGTTAGCTTTAAGTTAACAGGGGAAATTTCTGATTCTCCAGAAAAGACCCTCTCCACTCTACCATTATATATTCTCCTATAATTCTACCCTTTAAAGTACTCCCCTCATTTAATAATAGTAATTTTATTTGATGTCTATAAGCCCCACTGAAGACAGAATTCATTTATTCATCAAATATTTACCCGGAACATTCAATGTGGCAAGAAGACAAGGGAGTATGGAAAGAGAGAAGGTGTTTGAGCTTCTGAAGCCTAAATTTTATCAGGGGGAAAATAAACATGTTGTAAACACACACACGGTAAATTCAGAAAATGAGCAATTATAGAAAGGGAATAAGTTACGGGAAGGGTGACATAACATGGAACATTTGGTGGTTCACTTGACACTGGATGGCCTGCTGAGCCCTCTGAGAAGTAAATAACAGATGATCTAGAGAAAGGCATGCTTTACAAAAAGAGAACATTATCCCAGTTCAAAAGCCTTCATACTAAGTCAAGCTTTGCAGGTCTTGGTAAGACATTTGGACTGTGTTTTAAATATAAGATGCATGCTCTTTAAAGTTCACCCTGTCAGCAGAGTGGAGAGTGGATTGCTGGGGCTCAAGAGGGGAAGTGAGGTTTGTAGTATCTTCTCATTGGGGTAACCCTAATGGTTAGTATATTGTCTGGTCCACAGCAAATACTCAGCAAATGTTTGCTAAATAAGATGAATGATTAGATTAACCTTAGGAAGTTCCTTCTCTTTCGTTCCAGATTATTCACACACATAAAATTGAAATATTTTGCTTTACTCATTACTTTTGGAAAAGAAAGACAACAGGATATATTCAGCATCATAGACTGCTTTGGAGAAAGTTTATACCTTCTTCCTCACAAAGAATCCCAGTCTTCCTTAAAACTCAACAGTATCATCCCTGTCCCTGCTATATACATTTCTCTTACTCATTTTAAAAAGTATTTTCTAATACAACACTGCAAAATTAACCGTCACTGTAAGCACAATTTGGTAACAGGGCTTGCAGAATTGTTTTTCTCCTATTTTTTATATTAAAATACTCTGAATACATATTAACTTTATTTCCCCAGGATCTGTTATTGATTTACCTGCTTAAAAACACCAACTGAAGGTTGTTTGATAAATGGTCATACAACTCATTGAGTTTTACTTTATTGTTAGCAACTTCCTCTGTTTTCTCATGCAAAATGCAATTTTGCAATTTTCTGCAGCAATACAGCCCAGCAGAACTCAGCTAATCCCTAGGTCTCTGTGTTTCTTATCACGTGACTCTCTCTGGTCCCCTGCCTCATGTTGGCAATTTAATTGCCATAACATCACAGGACCTTTCTGAACTGATTCTTGCTTTCAGCACTGGGTGCTAGTGAAGGCACATACTGTTAGGCTAGGAAATTAGATGTCAATACAGAATCTGGCCCCTACAAAGAGTTCTCTAAGGATGTCATAAATTTCAACAGGACTTTTATAGAAGATGGAGAGGGTCTCACAGTATTAAAAGGTGGGCAAGAGTACAAAGTCATGCAATCTAAAATAAGGTCTTTTTTTTTTAAAACAAATAACAGCTTTATTGAGTTATAATTGACACAACATACAATTTACCCTTTAAACGTGTAAAATTTTGTGGTTTTAGTATGTTTACAGAATTGTGCAACCATCACCATTATCTCATTTTAGAATATTTTTATCATTCCAAACAGATATATGATAACACTAAGTCCTCACTTCCCCTACATTCCATCCTATGGAAACCACTAATCTACTTTCTCTCTAGAATTTATATCTATATCCATATCTATATTCATATCTATATATCTATAATTTGCTTATTTGGGAATTTTTATATAAATAGAATCATACAATTTGTGACCTTCTGTGATCAGCTTCATTCTCTAAACATAACGTTTTCAAGGTTCATTTATTTTTAGTATTTATCAGTACTTAATTACATTTTATTGCTAACTCATATTCTATTGTGTAGATATACCACATTTTGTTCACCTGTTCATCAGTTGGTGAACAGGTCTGTTGTTTCAACATTTTGATTATAATGAATAATGCTGCTATGGATATTTGTGTACAGGTCTTTGAGAAGACATATGTTTTCAAATTTGGGGGATAATTTCCTAGGAGTGGGATTGCTGAATCATAGAGTAACTCTAAGTTTAGCATTTTTGAAAAGTTGCCAAACTGTTTCTGCGAAGGCTGCAATATTTTTACATTTTAAACAAGAATAATGAGGTTTCCAATTTCTTCCTGCCTTCATCATCACATGAGATTGTCTCTCTCTTTTTTAATTTTCATTAAAAGATGTGGGGTAAAATTCGGGGTTAGGTATACAAACATTGATCATACAGGTAACCTTGTTGGTGAGGTATGCCCCTCCCTCCCCTAGCAGTCTCCCTCAACTGCCAATCCCCCCCCTCCCCTGACAGTTTCCCACTAATGCCAATTGCTTTCTTATAGCATTATAATTGTTCAAGATCCAGATATGAGTGAGAACAGAGTTCTTTGTTTCTATGGTATATCACTGAGTATGATCAATTCTAAATCCATCCAAGTTGCTGCAAAGTCCATATATTTGTCTTTCTTTATGGCTGCATAATATTCCATTGTGTATATGTACCACATTTTTTAATCCAGTACAACTTCCATGGGCAACACGGTTGGTTCAATGTTTTTGGTATTGTGAATAGAGCTGCAACAAACATACATGTACAGGTATCTCTTTTGTAGAATAATTTGAGTTCCTCTGTGTATATTCCCAATAGGGGAATCGCTGGGTCATATGGAAGGTCAACTACTAGTTCTTTCGGAAATCACCACACTGTCTTCCAAAGAGGTTGCACTAGTTTGCATTCCCACCAGCTGTGTAAAAGCGTTCCTTTTGCTACACATCCTCGCCATCATCTGTTGTTTTATTAAGAATGGCCATTCTTACTGGGGTTAGGTGGTAATTCAATATAGTTTTGATTTGCAGTTCTCTGATAATGAGTGAGGCTGAACACTTTTTCATGTGTCTGTTGGTTGTCTGATATCTTCTTTTGAGAAGTGTCTATTCGTGTCTTTTGCCCACTTTTTAAAGGGGCTGTTTGTTTTTTTCCTTTTGGCGCATTTGAGTTCCCTGTAAATCCTAGATGTCAGGCCTTTGTCAGATATACAGTTGGCAAATATTATTTCCCATTCTGTGGGCTGTCTCCCTGCTCTCTTAATGGTTTCTTTTGCTTTGCAGAAGCTCGTTAATTTGATGAGGTCCCACTTGTCTATCTTACTTCTTAAGGTATTGGCCTTTAGGGTTCTGAATATAAATTGGTTCCTAGTTCCAATTTCCATAAGGGTACCTCCTGCGCTTTCTAAGATTCTTATAGTTTGAGGTTTTACATTTAGGTCTTTGATCCATTTATAGTTAATTTTTGTGTATAGTGATACATAGGGGTCCTGTTTCAATCTTCTGCATGTGGTCAGCCAGTTTTCCCAGCACCATTTACTGAATAGGTTCTCTTCTCCCCAGTGGTTGTTGTTGGAGGTTTTGTTAAAGATGAGTTGGTTGAAGAATCGATCCTTTGCTTCTGGAATCTTTATCCTGTTGCATTGGTCTATGTGCCTGTTCTTGAACCAATACCAGACTGTTGATTACTGTAGTCTTATAGTAAAGTTTGAAGTCTGGAAGTGTGATACCTCCTGCTTTATTTCTTTTGCTAGCATTGTTTTGGCTTTTGTGGTTATTTATGTTTCCATATGAATTTCTGTATTGTGATTTCCAGGTCTGAGAAGAATGATGTTGGTAACTTAACGGGTATTGTGTTGAATCTGTAGATTGCCTTTGGTAGGATGGACATCTTAACAATGTTGATTCTTCTTATCCATGAGCATGGAATATTTTTCCATTTGTTTGTGTCTTCTTGGATTTCTTTGAGCAGTGTTTTGTAATTCTCATTTTAAAGGTCTTTCACTTCTCTGGTTAGGAAGATGCCAAGGTATTTCATTTTTTTTGGTGGCTATTGTAAATGAGATTGTGCTTTTTATTTGTGTGTCTGCCTGCTTGTTGTTGGTGTATAAGAATGCAACTGTCTTTTGCACATTTATTTTGTACCCTGAGACTTTGCCAAAGTCCTTTATCAGTGCAAGCAGGTTTTTGACAGATTCTCTTGGATTTTCAAGGCATAGGATCATATCATCAACAAAGAGTGATAACTTGACTTCTTCTTTTCCTATTTGGATACCCCTGATTTTTGTCTCTTGTCTAATTGCCCGAGCTAGGACTTCCAACACAATATTAAACAAGAGGGGTGAGAGTGGGCAGCCTTGTCTTGTTCCAGTTTTCAGGGAAAATGTTTCTAGTTTCTGTCCATTTAGCAATATGTTAGCTGTTGGTTTGTCATAGAATGCACTTAATATTTTGAGGTATATTACTTTTATACCTAGGTGTTTAAGGGCTTTTATCAAGAAGGGATATTGAATTTTATCAAAAGATTTTTCTGCATCTAATGATATAATCATGTGGCTCTTGTTTTTTCATCTGTTGATGTATTTAATTACATTTATGGTCTTGCAAATACTGAACCAGCCCTGCATGCTGGGGATGAAGCCTACTTGGTCATGGTGGATGGTTTATGAGATGTGTTTTGGATCTAATTTGTAGAATCTCATTGAGAATTTTTGCATCTATGTTCATAAGGTATATTGGCCTGTAGTTCTCTTTCTTTGTTGGATCTTTTACCCAGTTTGGGTATCTGTGTAATGTTAGTTTCGCAGAATGATTCGGGGAGAATTCCATCGTTCTCAATTGTCTGGAATACTTTCAATAGGATTGGTATCAGCTCCTCCTTTTACATTTTATAGAATTCTGCTGGAAAGCAATCCAGTCCAGGGCTTTTTTGTTTTGTAGGTAGTTGTTTTTGGTCCATGTAGTGTCTCAATGTTTTCTTGCTTTAACCTGAGGAGTTTATATGATATCAGATAGTCCTCCATTTCATCTAGGTTATCAAGTTTGTTTCCACATAGGTGTACATAGTAATCTCTGATAATGCTTTGTATTCCTTCGGGGTCAGTTGTGACTTGATCTTTTGTATTTCTGCTTGTGTTTATTTGGACTTTTTCTCTCTTTTTCTTGGTCATTCTGGCTAGGGGTCCACCAATCTTGTTAATTCTTTCAAAGAACCAGCTTTTTGTTTGTTGTTGTTTTCTATGATATTTTTGTCTTCCATGTTCTGTGTTTGGGCACTTATTTTTGTGATTTGGATTCTTCTACTAAAGTTGGGGTTTTGGTGATCTTCTCTTTCTTGCTCCCTTAGGTGATTTGTTAGACTCTACACTTGTGATCTTTCCATTTTCTTGATGTGTGCTCATAGAGATATAAATTCCCCTCTTAGAAATGATTTCATGGCATCCCAGAGATTTTGGTGAGATGTTTCTTAATTTTCATTTGCTTCCAGGAATCTTTAAATTTCTTTTTTGATATCAGTATTGACCCAGTCGTTGTTCAGCATCATGCTGTTTAGTGTCCGTGTCTTTGTGGGCTTTGGGGAAATGTTGTTGGTTTTGATATTTATTTTTATTCCACTGTGGTCTGAGAGTGTGCATGGCAAGATTTCAACCTTATGAAATTTGTTTATGCTTGATTTATGGCCAAGGATGTGATCAATCTTGGATTATGTTACTTGTGGTGATGAGTAGAATGTATATTCTGTGGTTGTTGGGTGGAATCATCTGTAGGTATCTAGTAAGTCCATTTGGTCAAG